>JZKD02S0878860.1:1758040-1774569 GCA_000966675.3 Picea glauca
GATTTGATGTCCAATCGACTTGGGAGCTGATCCATTAGTGGTTGGGAGGCCGACCAGTTTCATAAATGCGCCGTTTAGCAGGCGCGCGGGTTTTTTGCCCAACAGTCTCGCATCGTGCGCGCAGGCACGCCTTGTACGATGTTGTTACGCGCGTGCGCATGCGCGCCCATGTTCTGTAAAGCACCTTTGAATGTTTTGATCATTTGTATAGTTTTTAGACCCTTTGTTGTGCTGTGGAATTAACCCTGTGCCATGAATGACTCCAGTTCTATGTTGACGATGCGGAGTTCTCGTCTCCCTGTGCGGACGAAATTTCAGTGATAACACCTCTTCTCACACTTAATCTCAACCTACTGACTGAATTTGATCAAGACCTCACCTGTTTGTACATGTCGGGACCTGTTTTCTGAAGTTAAAATGATATTGTCTTGAGATTTCCCCCATTTGACCTATTTAAAATCAACCTGTGACGTAAAAATATGATGGGTAATGGGATTACCTTCGATGCAATATGAGGGTGAATTCCAGTGCTAACATTTTTGGTGTTGTTGTTGGGGACGAATTGAAGACATTCCCTGGGATAGAACGACAAAGAGATTCTAATTATGAAGGTGCATCAGACATCATATCCATTGAAGATTGCAACTTGCACCTGACGACTCCACTGTGGAAACTCCATTGCTCCCACTCCACTGTTTCAGTTGTGTCTTCGAAAGGAAGACACACGAGGTCTACTCCAAAACTGCCTCTAGAAACACCTAAAGCTGACCCAGAGAAAATTATCAGAAGATGAAATACCCCTCGGGAAGGTACTTCAGCTGTTGAACTAGGTGATTCTGGTAATTTTCAAAAACCTTCTTTAGAAACTCCAGAAGTTGCTTCTCATTCTCCTATTATACCATCTGTTAGAGTCTCCAGAAATTTAAATTTTGGAAGTTTTCATGTTTTTTTCACTTCTCCTGGTCTTGGTTTGGAAAGTTTTGACACCCCTGTCTCCCTTGAAGTTTCACAGTGGTATAGACCCGGGACCTTGGAATACTTTCCACCCTGGGCTTTATCATTCCTCCTATTAAAATTGTAGCATTTATAGAAGGATAAACCTCTGCTCCCTCGAGCCCTGTGACCTTTTCCCCCAACACTCAGTCATTCCCCTTTTCTCCCGGAGGAACAATCCCACTCTCACCTATCTGAAATCCATCCCCTCCTCGTTCTCCTCTAGTTCACCATCCAATGGAAGGTACTAACCCTTCTAGAAATAGGATGGATGCCATAATGGCTGCAAGATATGCCCCTCTAATATTACCTCAGCCAATGAATTCTCTCCATGCTAGAGATTACCTAAAATACATGCCCAAATTCATAGGAGAAGAAGACATAATTGTTGAAGAACACCTTGTTTCCTTCTACAGTTACGCAGACAATCTAAACATTGAAAATAAGGATGTGTGGATGAGAGTCTTTGTCCATAGCCTTAATGGTGAGGTTAGGAAATGGTTTATGGGATTGACCCCTAGATCCATTGTTGGGATTGAGGATTTAGATGATGTTTTCTTGAGACAATGGGGGGATAAAAAGGACTTTATGTATTATATCACAGATTTCGGGTCCCTAAAGAGAAAAGAGGGAGAATATGTCTCTGACTTCTCCAAAAGATTCAACAAAATGTATAATAAGATCCCTGATGAGATAAAATCTACAGAATCCTCTAACAAAATTACTTATGCTAGTGCTTTCGACCCTGATTTCTGCCTCCTGGTAAGAGAGAGAAGATTTACTTCCTTGTCTCATATGCAAGATGTAGCCCTGGAAGTGGAATACAACATATTGGCAGTTGACAGACTTAGGAGTAAAGCTGATAGAGATAGACGAAGGGGGAGGTATGAAGCCTCAACCTTTAGTTCCTCTGTGTCCCACCCTCAAGAAGATGAATTGGCCAAGCTAGTAAAATATCTTTCTGCAGAGATGGAGAAGATGAGATTCGAAGGGAAGTAAGGTTATAAGAGTGCCCAAAATGTTGATAGCATAAGTGACTTCAGAAGACCATATAATACTCCTCAGAGACTCCCAAGAGAAATAGATATAGGGATGATCAGAAAATCCAAACCCCTCTCCAAAATAGCCTCATTACTGATGAAGAAGGAGAGGAAGAAGAATTTGATCCTAAAATTCATTGTCTTGGAGACACCTCCCCATTTCCCCATTTTACCCAATCTTCATACGAGGAGTCTCTCATGGACAACCAACTAAATGAGTTGAGTAAGGGCGAAAAGACCAATAACAGTCCCAATAAATATAACCTCGGGTCTAAGAAGAAAGAAGGTAAGTTTGACATTCATGATCAACCTACCATAGTAGAGAATCCTTCTAAAAATGTAGCAGACAGCAGCAAGGAAAAGAAGGCACAAAATCCCTCACCAGTGGTCAAAGGTCATGTCCCAGAAGTAAGATAAATTATGAAGCCCCCCTCCTCTTTCAACTTTGAGCATGAAATTCAAAAAATTAGAATTCTTGTACCCTTTTCAGAGCTAGTCAATCATGAGGACTTCAAAAAATGTATCTCCAAGATGTTGTTTCCTAAGCCTTCATCTTATTCCACAGACCCAGTGAATCTTCAAGATGAAAATCCAGCAGATATTTTAGGTCCCTTGATAGAATATAGAGATGATTCATCCCCTCCCTTCTATACCTCATTGAACATACATGATAAGGTCTTGCATAATTTTTTGATGCACTCAGGGGCATCTCACAATATCATTCCCGAAACGGCCATGGATGAACTTGGACTAGAAGTCACAAAGACTTGCCATGATTTATATTTTTTTTACTCTAGTAAAGTGTAATTCCTTGGGCTCATCAAGGATCTGGTTATGACCTTGTTTCAGCTTCTCATGAAAAGTGTGGTAATGGATATCATGGCAGCTAATGTTCCCCCCAAGTTTGGCATGTTTTTTTCAAGATCTTGGATAAAAATACTTGGGGGAACCTTGTATATGGACCTCACCTATGCTACCATTCCTGTGTTTGGGGGAGAGCATAGAAGAATGTATAGGGAAGCTCATTTGTCCTACATTATTAGCGATGAAGAAAACCCCACCAACCATCATATCTTTGCACTTGACACCAATTTGGGATCCCGTTTACTAGAACTCATGGATGCCCCTAAACTTCCCCTTGAAATTAGAAAGCAGTCCATCACTTCTTGTGCAGATTCTCCTCCCATCACCTCTGTTTGGAAAATTTTCTTTGATGGATCCTCTTTTAGGGAGGGTGATGGTGTTGGACTGGAATTTGTTTCACCAACTCAAGAGAACATACCTTTTTCCTACAATCTAGAATTTGAGACTACCAATAATGTTGCAGAGTATGAAGCTCTTGTTTTAAGTTTAAGGGTTGCAAAATACATGGGGATTAAAGAGATATGTGCTTGGGGATGTTGAGTTAATTGTTAATCAGATCAGAAATATTTATCAAGCTAAGAATCATAGGCTGAGAACTTATAGAAAGGAAGTATGGGACTTAATTGATAATTTTTTCCTAGCTTTCAACATTTCATTCATTCCAAGAGAGGAGAATATAATGGTTGATTCTTTGGTTGTTTCAGTAAACAATTTCAGAGTTCATTTTCCACCTAAACTCAAGTATGATATAGAAGTAAAATTCAGACCCTCCATACCTGACAATGTCAAGCATTGGAAAGTATTTGAGGATGACCTTGAGATCAAAAGATTCCTTGAGACTGTTGGTGAGTTTTATGCATTACACATTGATCAAGATCATGATTCATAAAATGATCCTCATGCCAATGTTTTCCTGAACAAAATTGCTAATCATCATATTGTTCAGTTGCTTATAAATCATATTCTGAAAGGACTAGTTCCTTTGGAAATATTATTTGACAGGAATGATGTGGCAGTGAAATTCACAGGTTCAACTGATGATGCTGATACAACCGAGTGCAATATTGGCACAAAGAAGGATCCAAAATTTGTCAAGTTGTCAAGCAACCTATCAAGAGAGAAGAGGGAAGAATACGTTGAGATATTAAAAGAGTTTGTTGATGTGTTTGCTTGGACATATGAATATCTCAGAACATATGACACAAGTATCATTGAGCATAAGATCCCATTGAAGGAAGAGGCCAAATCATTTAGGTAGAAATTGAGACAAATAAATCCTATGCTACTGCCTATTATGGAGAGGGAGGTAAAGAAGTTGTTGGGTGCCTAGATTATTGTTCCTTTGATGTATTTTGAATGGGTAGCCAACCTGGTTCCAGTAAGGAAGAAGAGTGGAGAAATCAGAATTTGTTTCTATTTCCAAAACCTGAACAGAAGCTCCAGAAAGGATAATTACCCCTTGCCCAAAATGGAACACATATTACAGAGGGTGACAGGTGTGTCAAGGATGTCCATGATTGATGGATTTTCTGGCTACAATCAGATCTCTGTCTTTACTGAAGACAGAGAGAAGACATCATTCATTACTCCTTGGGGTACATTCATGTACGGTAAAATTCCCTTTGGATTGATGAACGCAGGAGCAATCTTCCAGTGAGCTATGGACATCGCCTTCATTGGAGAAAAAGATGAATTTGTAGTCATCTACTTGGATGACATAACATTTTTCTTCGGATCTGATAAAGAGAATTGTTACCATCTAAGAAATGTTTTCTTGAAATGCAGAAAATTTGGTCTCTCCCTAAATCCTAAGAAGTCATTGTTTGCCATGAAGGAAAATTATTGGGGAACATAGTATCAGTTGAGCGAGTAAGGATTGACCCCAACATGGTAGAATCTATCCAAACCTTTTCACTCCGTAGATCCAAAAAATAAGTTCAGTCTTTCTTGGGGAAAATTAATTTTCTGAGAAGGTTTGTTTCAAATTTTGTTGAAATGGTAAAATATATTACAACCATGTTGAAGAAAGGAAATGAGGTTAAATGGACTTCTGAGTCTAGAAATTATTTTGATCAAATAATGAAGGCATTGACTGAGGCACTTGTTCTTATCAATCATGATTACTCAAAAGATTTCCTGATTTTTTCCTTTGCTTCATTTGATACAGTAGAGGTTGTTTTATTGCAGAATAATGATGAAGGATTGGAGCAGCCCATTTCCTTTTTCAGTAGGGAATTGAGATATGTTGAGACAAAATATGATATCATGGAAAAATAGGCCTACGCTTTGGTGAAATCTCTCAAGGATTTTAGGGTCTATGTTTTTCGTTCAAAAGTCATTGCATATGTTCCTACAACTTCTACGAAGGATATTCTCATTTAGACTAACATAGACGGAAGAAGGAGCAAGTGGATTGCCAAAATCCTTCAATTTGATTTGGAAATAAAGCCCAAAAAATTAGTAAAGGGCCAAGGATTAGCCAGGATGATGGTTGAATCTAATTGAAAATCTTTGGGGGTCAATTTCATTAAACCTTGCTAAGAAATTTAGCAGGCTGAATTGTCTGATAAAGATCCTCAAGTTAGCCCTCCATTGCAAGAATGTGCCTGGTACAAAGACGTTATATATTTTCTACAAAATTTGTGACCTCTTGATGGTATGGAAAAAAGAAAGGAAAGAGCTTTAAATCTTAACTAAATTAAATATTGTCTCATAGACCAGGTCTTATATTGGAAAGACCCCCTGGGAGTGCTCTTGATATGTTTAGACCCACAAGAGGCCCAAAAGATCATGTTTGATTTTCATGATAGTTTGTGTGGAGGACATCACTTCTGGAGAACCACAACCTATAATATTCTCAGGGATAGATATTTCTGGCCAAGTCTATTCATTGACGTCTGTGCAAAGATCAGATCTTGTGATAAGTGTCAAAAATTCTTTGGAAAGAAGTAGCTCAAATATTTTCCATTGAAGCATGTGGTAGCTTTAGGACCTTTTCAAAAGTGGGGCCTAGACTTCATTGGGGAAATTCATCCTACTTCCAATAGTCAGCACAGGTGGATCTTGAATACCACATATTACTTTACCAAGTGGATAGAAGTTATCCCCACAAGGAGTGCTTCCCATAAGGTAATCATTGGTTTCCTTGAGGATATTATGGCAAGGTTTGGTTTTACAAACAGGATTTTCACTGATAATGTTGCCTCTTTCAAAGTCGAACCATTGATCCAGTTCTGTGAATAGTTTTAAATTTTATTGATCCACTCAACTCCTTACTACCCCTAAGGTAATGGATTGACAGAGTCCTCTAACAAGAGCCTTATAAAGATCATCAAAAGACTACTAAAGGAAAACAAAAAAGCATGGGATTCAAATCTCAAGTTCTCTATGTGGACTGGCAGAGTGACGACAAAGACGTCTCTTCGTGTCTCTCCTTTTCAGCTAGTATATGGAGTTGAGACCATTTTTCCTTCTCATCTATCCTTGCTTCTGGAAAAATTCTTCCAATATATCCAAGGAGAACCTAATGACATGATCAGAAGAATACAGCAGTTGGTAGAAGTGTAGCAGGATAGAGAGCACTTACTTGACAAAGCACATCAGCATTAGTGGAGGATCAAACAGGCCTTTGGCAGGAAGGTAAGGAAAGAGAATTTCCAGTTGGGAGATCTGGTACTCAAATGGGATGCACCCAAGAAGGACAAAGGAAAGCACGGTAAATTTGAAGCCTTGTGGATTGGTCCATTCAAAATCTCTGAAACATTTCCAACTAATACTTACAAGTAGCAGAATTTGGAGGGAGCTGAAGTTTTTGGTGGCCCTGTAAATGGGAATTTTCTGAAAAGGTTCTTTGTTTGAGCCATGAGTGTCTCTTTCATGTCAATGTAAAAATCATTCTTCTTTTGTTTGTAAGAGTTGGATCCACAACCCAACACTAAGGCACTGAAGCTGCAAAAGGAGTTCTTAGAGCCTCACAGGGAGGTTTCTATCCCCCATGGAGCCTAATGTTAGCACATATTTTGGATAAAAGGGTGTTTTTCTATTAAGAAATAACCCCTTAGTGAGAAAATGCAGGAAAGGGTCACATCGCGACCCACTTTTGGGTTCTTATCCTAATTTTTGGTGCCTTGGCGAGTTTTGATAAGGAGTGCGCAGATCTCAATCGCTAAGATCTGCGTGCTCAGGTCAATGGTCTGTGTTCCATATCAAACCCCCCATCGACCTTCTGCCTTTAACGGGGGGGGCGAGCAGGTGGTTTTCTGGTGCGGGCCCCCCACATATGTGTCACAACCTCATCAACTCGGCCCCCCCCCAACGCATTATCACTTACCACCTCCCCCCCCTTTTGAGATAGACCTTTTACCACCTCCACTTACAGCCCTCGCACCCTCCGACACTTGTCCTCCACTCGCATCCCCTGCACGCCTGTCCCCTTTCCATTGTCACACCTCTTTCTCTCGCCTCCCAATATGTGTCTCATACTCCCTCTCCATGTCACCTCCACCACCATTTTCATGTCCCCCTCCTTACCAATCACACTCCTCTCGCTTCACCACATCACCCCTCCCGCACCTTTACACCTCAATTCTTGTGTACTAGTGCCCACACTTTCCCAGTCACCACTCCACCAACTGCATCACTCCATATGGTCATCGATAATTCATTGTTCCTTTTAGGTTTGCACCATTCACCTCACCCGCTCACTCTCTCCTTCTTCCATGTCCACCTTCCATCTTCCCGTTCATCATCTAGTGGGGATCCCAGTGGCATGATTTCATAGTTCGATTAGCACATTTTCCAGGTGCAGGAAATGACTCAGGCATGTTCTGATATCGATGAAACAGTTAATGAACTTGGAGGAGGTGGTTGAAACATCGTCTCACGACATAAATGGAAAGCTCGAAGGGACTACCAGCAAGTTTGTTTCTCTGCAGGTCCCTTCTAAAACATGATTGTGTCTGACAAAAGCTCGTGTCTGACAGAAGACAGCATGCACAGTCTGCCAGAGAACATGATCCAGATTATTTTCGACACGAAATGAGATCGGAGATATAATAAAGAAATGCACAGAGATATCGCAGATATTCAATAATATAATAGAAATGTATTGGAGATGCAACCATAAACATAGATATACAGTAATACACAATTTCTATTAATGAAAGAAATGTACAGAGACTATAAAAATACAGAGTGGAAGACTCGCTAGAATGGTGGCAGCTTATCTCTGAGAAGAGATGTGATGGCTACTCACATTCGCAAGAAGATGGTTACAATGAGGCTCTGAAGGCCCTTTTACAATAAATGGGAATGCCAAAAGTCCTGTACATCCAAAAACCTAACCCTAGGAGATGAAGTGCCAAAATTCATGTGGGCCCCATTTGGGTAAGTTAGTACATCAACTTCCTGGGGTCGTAACTTTTGCATACGATCTTCGTTTTAGGCGTATGATAGCTCGTTGGAAAGGTATCGCCGAGGAGATTAATTTTTGGGTCTCAATTATTCCTTTGGCTATAATTGAGAATCTCGATCTTGAAAAACCTTCATTTGGGCCCTCAAAATGGCCCCAGAAGTTAAAACCTGCTAAAAATAGTAAATTGTCAAAATTGCCAGAAAGTCGTTTTGAGCCATTTGGAAAAGGTGGGTGGCCACCGATATCCACCTAGATCTGAACATGCAAATGTAAATCCTTCAATGCAATGACTCGATCATGCCTCTTCTTGTAGTGATGATCTTCTCTGAGTATATGTAGACATTTTTGATATTTTTTTATGGTCGATGGTTGAGCTAGGCTCCCGTATTGTAAAATTTGTGATGAAGCTCTGGTTATTCTGGTTATGTATTTGTATTTGAGACTTATTGTTTAATGAAATTCATCTTCCTTTCCATTTATTTGTAACAACTATGTTAGAACACTCGAGCATGGTTGATCCAGTCGAGGCTAGTTATGTTGTTGTGATGTAGGTTTGATCACAGTGGCATCACAGCTAGTTTTAATCAATTTCCTGTGTTATCTTTTCCCTTATTATATTGAATGGCTTAGGCATGGAAGGTCCAGTCGATTTGTTACAGTTGTAGGATAATGGAGGTTTGATTATTCTGTTGTTGTGACTGTGTTGCTTGCACCATATTTTAGTGTCTGAAGTTTGATCTCAAGATTTCTCTTGAGTTTGAGCTTTTCCTCTCCGAGTTGTTGGAAGGCTTGATGTTGATAGTAGTCTGTTTCACCTCTCTCACCAAGTATTCCCTCTTCTCACACTTAATCTCAACCTACTGACTGAATTTGATCAAGACCTCACATGTTTGTACATGTCGAGCCCTATTTTCTGAAGTTAAAACGATATTGTTTTGAGCTTGCCCCCATTTGACCTCTTTAAAACCAACCTGTGACGTAAAATACTGATGGGTACTGGGATTACCTTCGATGCAATCCGAGGGTGATTTCCTAATAGTGATTTTGTTAGTAGAGGTGGGCGGCTGAAGGTTTTTGCAGAGTTTTTTATTTATTTCCTTCCCATTTGCATTTTCACTGCTTAAAATTTGAATTTAGCTTGAAATTTGGGGTTTTTTCAAAAAAAAGATCAACTCCATGCGGTGTGTCATTTTGATTCAACTTGTCTCGGAGTGATGTGTCCTATGCTAACTTCACAATAAGCACCATATTTGGTGCGTCTGATTTTTACTGTAATTCAACGGTTCTTCTACTTAAACTCCCTGCATCTGGTTTGTTATAAAAGACAACTCCCGGTAAACAACATGCCCATTATTTTCAAACAAATAAGCACTAGTGTGTTCCATTTAACCAAGCATGCTGCTCAAAATAAAACACATAAATTTAACTTATTGATGCAACCATTTTAAACAAATGCATCGATGTCATTAATATAATCGCATCGGAACATATATTGATCGATTTGGCATAGAGGGGTGTTTCCTTTGACATCCCATATCTAGTTCTCTACACTTCATAAAGCACCACCAAACAAAAATATGGTGCTTCAATAACACAGTAGCACCAGTGTGTTCATAGTAACACATCACACCGCTTAATTTGCAATAAATCAATATAATGGAGGCTTCCCATAGTGCCAACAACTACATTGGTTCATTATACTAGAAGATGCACCAATAAAGATCACATCAGTGCTCTAGAAACTATATTGCATCAGTCTGGTCTATTAGCGAAAGCACACCATCGTTTTTACATGCCATAAAAATTGGGGCGGTGGTGCATTTTTGTTCATCAAATGCATTGATGGAGTGGAGAATCTTAGTGGATGGCCTATTATAGGTGCTCTTATCAACATAACACACCATTAAAAAAAAATGTTAATGCTCCAATAACATGATAGAACTAGTGCATTTATATTAACACATCACATTGATTAAGTTGCTATAAAACAATTTAACCTGTCGGTGTGCCTAGGTCCAAACAATGCACCAGTCTTGTAAAGAGCATGAAATCGGGCCAAATTTTCATAAATTATCTGCACAATGCATCTTATGGTAAGCACCACTAAGATCCTAGGAAGTGTGCCAATTGAGATAAATGCACTAATTCATTTTATTAATCGAATGCACCACCTATTTTTTGAAAAAAAAAATCCTCTGCAATGCATCAAATAAATACAATGCACCGATGTTGTGAACTACAAGAAAACAAGAAAAGTAAATTACCATATCGGTTTGTTTTATTGGATGTCCCATTATTAGTGCATTATAAGACAAATGCATTGGTATCAATGCATACAAAGATAAAATGGACTTTCATTGCATTACATTCACTGAAACACACTAGTGCAGTTAAGTGAGTTGTATGGTGAAAAATATTTAAAAAATTATTATTATGGTGCATTTTTTCAAACACGTTCATTAAAAGGGTTCAGTTCTCAAAGGAACATAGAGTGCATGTGTGTGTCATATAACCAAGCGCACTACTTGGTTTATCATTAAAAAAATCCACTACAGTGGTGTGTTCCATAGAATCAACCACCCCAAGTTACAGTTCATATGTGAAATGAAATCACAAGACATTTTGTATGACAACCATGTTGATGCTTGAATCTATCAGGATTGAAACGACAACCTCATGAGGACATTAGTCCCCCTTCATTTTTAGAGAGGTGGTTCTCCTCTTTGGCTAAAAGATATATTTTTGAATATCTTGGATTAGGGAGGGTACTAGGAAGCAAACCCCAAATATTTAATGCTTGGATTTATATGAAAATGGTTCTTCAATAACCCAATATGATATTATGTGCAGCAAAAGTCTTTTAATCAGAAAAGATTGAAGGAGGGATTCAACATCAGAATTAAATTGTGATCAGCATCAAACACAATCTTCTTAATAATATATAAATGCATCCATATATTCTTCATAGGAGAGAATGATTTTATCATATCAAACAATTTAATAGAGTACTGCAATCAATATCAAAAGATAATTTGATAGGTCAACCTCAAATACCTCATACTTAAAACTCAAAGTTACAAGATACAGTCAAGATCAACCCCGAAAAAAATCTGTGGAGTTTTATTCATGAAAGATGTTCTTCATTACAAAATCTTTGAAAACCATGTATGTGGCTACAAATACTCCATGATCATATAATAAAATATCTTAGAATAATATCATAATAACACTCAACAACTCAGCCTTGTGCCCAACTCTGAGATTCAAGCATAAAACTATGAGAAGTGGTGTAGAAGAATAGAAATAATGGAGAAGATGAAGATTTCTTTCTTTTGATCAGAAGCTTGATTGTGTATCCATGGTTGTACCTTCTTATTTCTTTGATCTTATGCCCTTCCCCTTTGACAATATTGATTCTTGGACCATTTGAAAAAGCCTCTCTTCTCCTTTTAAGATGAAATTTTCTAACTACTTGAGTAGTTAGGGTTTCTCCCTTCTAGAAATTCTCGTACAAGTTTCTTCTTGAAACATTCCCTTTAATTAATGTCTCATTAATTCCTCATTAATGAACTCACTTCATTAATATATGTATATTGAAAATGGGTCCCTCTCTTTTTTTAATAAAAGTTTTAATTAAACTTTTATTTTCACAATTTCATTAATTTCTCATTAAAATAGGATGATTGTAATTTAATTTTCTGGAAGTGAAAACCAACTTTTTAACCATATAAACCACCTCTTATTTTCTCTTCATCGTCTCAGATTTCCAACGATACAAATTTTGTGCAAATCCATCGCTCGTATCTCAAGATATGAGCTTGTGAAGTTGAGTTGTCATGTAGGCCCATTAAAAATGTGTCTGACAAATATTTTAATTTCTAAGACAAATGTATCAACTTTCAGCACTTGAAACCTATACCACCATCTTCTACGTTGAAATACATTTCCAATGCTATAAATTTTACGTGATTCTGACACGCGAAGCTCAAGTTATGGCCTCTGCAAGATCATCACTCAGCCCCTTTCGATCAAAATTGATGGTCAAATGTGGGCCCTTGGATGAATTTTTTTCTTCCCTTCATAATATTCGAATTTTTGGTTTAAAAGTCTATCCCACATGCATTGGGATATTATATTCTTATAAAGAAACACGAGAAGAGAAGAAATTATGGAGCTTGGAGGATTTGGCCCTTGGAAAATTGTTCAATATAATAATAATTTTGCATGCCCAGTCAACCACCAATCTTCTGAGTCAGCAATGATAAGTCACCCAACCAAATGTTGTCACATGTCATCACTCGGTAGGCCAACAATTGCAATATGTCATCCAATAAAATCACTCCATGTGTCACTTCTTGTATGTTGCCACATGTCTCCATTAATTCGTTTCCATGTGGATGCATCTCATTGGCTAATAAAGTGCCATGTGTCACTTGGAGATGTTCCTCATAGAACTTAGGACGAGAAATTTTATTAAAATAATATTGGTGAGTGTGGTAACTCATATATTTGGCTAAGTGTTGGAGGAGTGATGAAAGAGCATCGCCAACACATCAAGCGAGCCAGCGTGGAAGCGGAGGACAACTGGACAAGCCAGCACAAATTTTGAAAACACTTTGGAATTGTTGCGCAAATCTTAAATGAGCCATTAAGATGAGGCGCACTTGTATATTGTAAATGGACCTTGAGAGGATAGCTCTTGTCCTTAGTAGGTAGATGGAATTTAAAATAGTTAATGTAAAGTAGATAGAATTTAATTCTAGACTAGACAGTTGTAGAGCGCAAGAGGGAAACGGGATATAGACACCCTCATTGTGCATTGTAACATTATTCAGAAGMAKTTGGAGMAAGAAGAAGYAGAGAGYTGTGTAAAAACACCCATGTACAGACATTTGAATTAATAGAAAGCTTTGATTCAAATTCATGGTTTGTGTTGTTCTCTGTGTATTGGTGTTGAATGATAGGCTCATGAACATTTGCTTCATGTTATACATTTGTTTTTATATGTTGTGTATGTGATTTCATGTATGAATTGAAGTCTGAGAGGGAGATGGAATGAGTTTCAATTGTTTCTCTATTTGAGCCAGATAATTCCTGCAAGGAGTGCAGTTGAAGTGTCCGCAAGGAGTGTGTTGACAGAGGGTTCAGATAGAGATATTTTTTGTTATCATTCATCCAGAAGTGCAGTTGGGCACAGGAGCCGTGCAAGGAGTGCGCGGGCTGGGTAAAAGTCTCGGGGTTGCGAACCTGAGTGAAGAATTTGATAGACTGTTGCTTCAGGTGTGCGCAGAGTCAAGTGACTTCAACACTTTGATGTTGTTGAAGGTTTTCCGTAAGGAGTGCGTGCAAGAGTTTTCTTGAAGGACTTGAGGTCGTGGGGAAAATCTCAGGAGGGATAGGACCTTCGAATTTGTTGAAGGACAGCGTAGAAAAGTTGTGCCTTGAAGGTTGGCAAGAAGCGTCGCAAGTTTGCACGCAGGTGGATAAGTTTTGTGGAAGAACACTTAGTCATTTCGTGGATTGCATAAGGAAGAACGGATGGTCAATATCTTCCAGGGAAAATTAGCGAATCACCGTGAGTCGTTGGATCTCGCAGGGGTGTAGGTGGATACTGCAGATATTCCCATAGTGTTTAAATCTCAGAAGGGGCAGATCCGTTGATCCAAGCCAGCCAGAGGCATTGGATTATTCGCGAAATCGCCTATCGGGATTTCGTAAGAAAGGAATCGAAGATTTGGTAACGGGAGTCGTGAAATCGTGATACGAGATATCCCGACGGCTACAAGTACAGTGTGGGGCCACAGGAATTGGTGGTGGAAAGGTAGCACACTGTATCGGGGTTCAGGAAACGTAAAGTCCCGAAACATTGGACATTAGGATTCGCGATCCTGCGAAGTTCGAAATCCCGATGAGGTGACGGGACCATTGAAAAGTCAAAGCCGCGAGCTCATCGGAGTTTCGACATATCGGGACTCGGGAGTCGGAGAACCGAGTTGCTCGACACCGCGAGTGTCGAGATCCCGATAGAGAAAGTCTCGACAAAGGAACGGAAGGGTCAACATTGACTCATATCGGGTCTCAGAGATTCGAAAGTCCTATGCTCGATCACTGACCTCGCAAGGTTGTGAAGCCCGATTCCCTGATAAGTAAAGAGAGGGGGAGTCGCACAAAGAGATCTGTGGGTGCAGATTTCCTGATAGGGAAATAGACAGACCGGTTAGTGTTCTTCGGGCCGAGGAAAGAGAAGATCCTGTGAGCAGGCGTGTCTGCGGGTGCGACACTGCGTCAGTTTGGTATCAGAGCTTCAGATTCTTGTCTGTATATTTCAGGCGAGGAAGGCATAAGAGGTAAGGAGTACTCTGATACACAATGTCAAGTGGTATCAGAGCTAAGACAGATTGTTCTTTGCTTTCTGTAGCAAAGAAGAGGAGAATTCACCATGTCGCCAAGGAGAGATAGGCAGTCACCTAATCCAGAGGATAGGTAAGTGTAGAGAAGAAGAGGCAGGCAGATAACTGATCCAGCCATAGAGAGACAGATGAGAGACCTCCGAGCAAGACTCGAGGACATGGATACAGCGCAAAGACACACAGCTAGTGCAGGGGATCTGAGTGATTCCGATAGTGAAATAGAGGTTGAAAGAGAGGAGGAAGTTACAGCCGGAGATGCATCAAACGAGCGTTTGATCAAAGCTATTGCCAGGATGGGTGCAAGAGCGAAGATGGACATTCCAATTTATGAGGGAAACTTGGATGCAGAGGAGCTACTAGATTGGATTAGAGCTCTGGATACTTACTTCGACTACGAAGATGTCAAAGAGGAAAATAAAGTCAAGCATGTTGTTACACGCTTAAAAGGACATGCAGCATTGTGGTGGGATGAACTACAAGATGACAGGCACTGCAAGGGAAAGTAGAAGATCAAGAGTTGGTACAGGATGATCACAAAGATGAAGGCGAAATTCATCCCCATGGATTATCAAATTACTCTATTCAGGAGAATGTAGAACCTGAGATAGAAGTTGATGACAGTTAAAGAATACACTGAGGAATTCTATCGACTGAACATCAGGGCAGGTCATCGAGAGAGCGATGATGAAAAAGTTGTCAGATACATGGATGGCCTGAGATATGATATCTAGGATGAGATGAGCATGGTAACCATCCGAACAGTGGAAGATGCTTATCATATGGCTCTGAAAGTTGAAGAGAATTTGAGCCGAAAACAGAGTCAGAGGGGCTGAGGTAGAAGTCAGCCCAGAGGCAAAGCAGTTGCCCAGGACAAATACCAGAAGCCCAAGGAGGAATGGAAGAAACCTCAGACTCGTGCAGAGAGAGGTGGAACCTCACAGCGGGGGCCATATGTTGAACAGAGAGGGTAGCATAATGAACAGAGAGGAGATTATGCTGACAACAACACTTTTCCTTGTACTAGAGGTAGAGGAAGAGGAAGAGGTGGATTAATCACATGCTTCACATGTGGAAAGAATGGGCACAAGTCTTATGAGTTTCCAGAGAAAAATAAGGACATTGGAGAAGCTCACATCACCGAAGTACAGAGGCGGGATGTTGAGGCCGAAGACGCTGAAGGCGGAAAATCGCTCATGATGCGAAAAGTCCTTTTGACACCCGAGAAGGAGGTGGAAAGTTCAGTCCGAAGGACCAAACTCTTTAGGACTGCTTGCAAGACCAAGGACAAGGTATGCAAGTTCATTGTAGATAGTGGTAGCACGGATAATCTCGTATCTACGGAGATGGTAGAGAAGCTGGAGCTGGAGACGATTGATCATCCAAGCCCATACAAAGTTTCATGGCTACAGAAAGGACACTAGGTAACTGTTACTAAACAATGCTTGGTTTAATTCAAGATAGGTGGATATAATGATAAGATCTTATGTGATGTTATTCCCATGGATGTTTTTCATCTATTGTTGGGTAGACCATGGCAATATGACAGAAATGTGATTCATGATGGGAGAATGAACACATACACCCTAGAGAAAAATGGGAGGACACACATGTTGCTTCCGATAAAGGATAAGGAGGTGAAGTCGGAAGTAAGCAACACAGTACTTCTCATGAGTGGAAAGGAACTTCTTACCGAAGTTAAGAAGAAGGAGGATCCACAATTCTTTGTGGTCAGGAAGCCGCGGATTGTTCTGACTAGTACAAGAGTGGATGATTTACCGGATGAAGTTCAGGAACTGCTGGAAGAGTTCG
>JZKD02S0878860.1:1792342-1804929 GCA_000966675.3 Picea glauca
GGAAACCTCCTTTTACCCCACTTAAATGTTCAAGTACAAGATGATTCAAAATGAAAATGTCTCCTTGGTATATATAGGAGACTAGGAGGTATAATTACCACTAATGGCCTAAATCCGACATAAATAAAATAACATTACTAATATAATATGCCCCAATTAAGGGGTAATGAGCCAATATTAGGGCTTAACACCCAAATCGGTGAAAAGTTCTGTTGGAAGCCAACCTTTGTTGAACACATCGAAATTCAGAATTTTGGTATTTTAGAAGACAAGAGGTTGGGGTTCTTTGTTCTAGAACTCCCAAAGTCACGAAACGCGATACTACTGTGAAGGAGGATGTGGTCGAAGATTTCAGCGTTTCGACATTTCGGGTTTCAGTGGGTTGAAGAGCCAGAAACTCGACAACAGGAATCGCGATATCGCAAAACCCGAAATCCCGAAAGGAAAAGAAAAATCTCGATAGGGAAAAGGGTGCGATCATATTATTGTGGTCAAGGAGACTTGGGTGACGCCTTGTGTTTGATCACGTGGCACACTCATAAGGACCTGTGGAGGAATCGAAGAGTTAATTTGAATCAGAGAAGATTTAGAACGATCCTGAGTGGATATCGGCCTGAGGGTTCGGGCATTTGCGTCAATTGTGGTATCAAAGCTCAGAACAAGTTCTTTGCTTTTTGTAGCAGATAAAAGAGAAACATTCTCAGCCATGCCGCTGAGAAGAAGAGACAGACCAATTCCTCATCCAGCAGTGGAGAGGGAAATGTGCGAACTACGTGCCAGACTTGATGCCATGGAGACAACACAGAGGCGCACAGTTGACGCTGGGGATATCAGCGAAGCTGAAAGTGAAAATGAAGATGGACATGAAGAAGAAGAAGTCACAGTCGAAGATGATGCAGACGAATGCCTATTCAGGGTTGTTACAAGGATAGGTTCTAGAGGAAAAATGGACATTCCATTGTATGAGGGAAACTTGAATGTTGAAGAGCTTCTAGACTGAATTAGAGCTCTAGATAAATACTTCGACTATGAGGATGTCGATGAAGAAAAGAAAGCCAAAAATGTCATCACTAGACTTAAAGGGCATGTAGCACTATGGTGGGATGAACTGCAAGCTGACAGACGCTACAAAGGCAAGCATAAAATCAAAAGCTGGGATAGAATGGTTGCGAAGATGAAGGCCAAATTTATACCCAAAGATTATCAGATCACTCTGTTTCGGAGGATGAAGAATTTGAGACAGAAGTTGATGTCAATTAAAGAATACATGAAGAGTTCTACAAGATAAACATCAGAGCAGGTCATCGGGAAAGCGATGATCAAAAATTTTCCAGGTGCATGAATGGTCTGAGATATGACATTCAAGATGAGATGAGCATGATGATCATTCAAAATTTGGAAGATTCTTATCAGATGGCTCTGAAGGCTAAAGAGAAGTTGAGTCGAAAGCAAGGTCAAAGAGGCCGAGGCAAAAGTCAAGATAGAGGCAAAACAATTACCCAAGACAACACTTAGAAATCTAAACAAGAGGCGAAGAAACCTCAAACTCAACATGAGAGAGGAGGAAGCTCACAGAGAGCGAAGTATGTTGATAGAAATAATTTTCCTCGAGCCAGAGGACGAGGAAGAGGCTGAGGAGGTGAAGTGAAATGTTTTATCTGTGGGAAAAATGAACATAAATATTATGACTGTCCAGACAGAAAGAAAGATGATGGTGAGAATCACATTGTCTAAGCTCAAAGACGGAATGTTGAGGTAGAAGATGTTGAGGGAGGAAGATCCTTAATGATGAGGAAAGTTCTCTTAATGCCAGAAAAGGAGACAGAGAAACCAATCCAAAGGAATAGTCTATTTCAGATTGCTTGCAAAACAAAAGACAGAGTATGAAAAGTCATCGTGGACAGTGGTAACACAGACAATCTTGTTTCTACAGAGATGGTAGAAAAGTTGGAGTTGGAGACTATCATACATCCAAGCCCATAAAGAGTTTCGTGGCTACAAAAAGGACATCAGGTAAATGTCACTAAACAATGTTTAGTTTAATTTAAAATAGGAGGATATAAGGATGAAATATTATGTGATGTCATTCCCATGGATGTTTTTTATCTATTGTTGGGTAGATCGTGGCAATATGACAGGAATGTGGTTCATGATGGGAGAAAGAACACAAACACCCTAGAGAAAAAGGGAGAACGCACATGTTGTTGTCGATCAAGGATAAAGAAGTGAAACCAAGGTGAGAAACATTGTACTTCTCATGAGTGGGAAGGAACTTCTTAATGAGGTTAAGAAGAAGGAAGACACAAAATTTATTGTGGTCAGGAAGCCTAGAATTGTTTTGACTAGTACAAGAGTGGATGATTTACCAAAGGAAATCTAGAAGTTGTTGGAAGAGTTCACTGATATAGTAGTGGACAAACTAACTTGTTCATTGCCATCGATCAGGAGTATAATCCATCACATTGATATTATACCTAGAGCCAATTTACCAAACAAAGCAGCGTACAAATTGACGCCACAGGAGAATGAAGAAGTCAAGAGGCGGGTCCGGGACTTAATGGACAAAGGATTGGTTAGAGAGAGCTTGAGTCCATGCATTGTTCCAACAGTTCTCAGCCCAAAGAAATATGGAGGCTAGAGGATGTGTACAGACTCAAGGGAAATCAATAATATCACCATCAGATATAGATTTCCATTACCAAGGATGGACAATTTGATGGATTTCTTGAGTGGAGCAAGATTTTTTTCAAAAATTGATTTGAAAAGAAGATATCACCAAATTCGAATGAGAGAAGGTGATGAATGGAAGAAATCATTCAAGACGAATGAAGGGCTGTGTGAATGGCTTGTCATGCCATTTGGTTTAGCGAATGCACCCAATACTTTCATGAGGTTGATGACAGAAGTCCTGAAGGATTTCATTGGGAAATTTGCCATTGTATATCTTGATGATATATTAATTTTCAGCAAGACAGAAGTAGAGCACTTAAAGCATTTAGCCGCAGTGATGAGGAGATTACAGCAAGAGAAATTGTTGATTAACATGAAGAAATCATCATTTATGAGGACATAACTCATTTATTTGGGTTTTGTTATCTCTGCAAATGAGTTGAAGATGGATCCGAAAAAGGTGAATGTAATTAAGAATTGGCCATCACCGAAAAGTGTGTTTGAAGTTCGAAGATTCCATGGTTTAGCTAGTTTCTGCAGGAAATTCATTTGAAATTTCAGTGGAATTAGCGCACCAATGATGGATACGGTGAAGAAAATACATAATTTTTTTCACTGGAAAGAGGAAGCAGAGAAGAGTTTCAACCTGCTAAAGAAGAAAATCACCGAGCAGCCAATTTTGGTTTTGCCAGATTTTAGCAAGACGTTCCAGGTCAGGTGTGATGCGAGTGGATTTGCAATTGGAGTGGTTTTGAGCCAAGATGACAGACCGATCGCATACTTCACTGAAAAACTGAATGAAGTGAAGGTTAATTACTCCACATATGACAAGGAATTCTATGCGGTCATACAAGCGCTGAAGAAATGGAGGCACTATTTGGTTCTCAAGGAATTTGTTTTGTACAGTGATAATCATGCTTTACAATTCGTGACTCAACAGGAGAAGTTGAACCAAAAACATGCTAAATGGGTTGAATTCATGCAGAATTTTACTTTTGTGATTAATCATATTTCTAGAACTGCTAACAAAGTTGTTGATGCTTTGAGCAGGAAATGTTTGCTTATGAAGGAATTCAAAGTCAAAACTTTGGGTTTTGATAACCTCAAAGAAATGTACAGAGATGATCCAGATTTTAAGGAAGCATATGAGGCGTCTGCAAATCCAGTTCTTAGGGACAGAACCCAATGGACCGAATATATGATCTAGGATGGATTATTATTCAGGGGCAATCATCTATGTATTCCAAAATGCTCCATGAGGGAGAACCTGTTGAAAGAAAAAAACAATGGAGGATTGGTCGGACACTTCGGTCATGATAAGACGTTCTTAAAATTGAATGGCTCATATTTTTGGCCAGGGATGAGGACAAATGTTAAGAAACTTGTGGACATGTTGGCAACCATTTTTCATTTTTATCTTTTCCTTACAAGCTGCCCACACAAGGGTTTTGAACCCTTAATACTCATCGCAATCTTTTAAATAAAACGACACGATTATCTTGCGCATTTGCACACCCGCTTTTCATTTTCATTTTCACGATTGCAAGCGTGAAAACCTTGAGCTGGAAGTCATGTCAATGGCATTAAAATCGTCACTGGATTATTGCAAATAATCTTGTTCATGTGGTTATTTCACCTCTCACTCAATGATGGTCACACAGTTGGCAAGACACCAAACCTTTACTCACTTTGCATTTTTGTTAATGTGACTTAATTTTATAAGTTTGTGATGAAATGATATTCTGGTGATTGTGATTGAATCCTTGATACAATGGTGGTATGATATTCTATTGTCTTTGATCAAATTCCTTGGTGCAATGGTTTCATGAGAACGCATACATTTTATGATCAAATCCTTGGTGCTATATTCAAAATGATTGTTTTGTTTTAAATCATACAAAATCTATTGTTTGTTCAAACATTCGGATCGACTTGTCATGGTTTTCAATAGTTGTTTGTTTGGCATGTCATTTACATTGTTTTTAACACACACCAATAGTGATTTGAATCACCAAAGTGTCGTCAATTGTACATTTCAAAATGAATTTTTTGCATGGTTTTATTTCGCTCCACCACCCTCGCACACATGAGCGTTAATGTTTGCCTTGCATCTCGGGCTACCTCTATTTGTTTGAGAAAACTGTGGGATTTGGTCCTGCGTCTACCCTGTCCAGCCCCCTCACTGTTTACCCTGCTCACTGTGTGCTCTCTCCTATGGCCCATGTAGTGTGCATAGAACCTAATGGCATCCAAATGCTGCTGCTATTTGACAACACTCGTGAGGACCTGGAGAATAATGGTTGGTTAGTTTTTATCCAAAAATTTGAGGGTTTCAACCTCGCGGTCACCCAGCAATTTGCCCTCACATTCGATGGATGCAGGGCCAAAGTTGGGGAAATCCAACTTGAATTGAATGAGGAATTCCTCATCTCATCTACGGGTTTGCCAGTTAAAGGGCAGAGGTGGTTTAATAATTTGAAGGTGGATGAAGTGTCGTGGTCGCTCCTGTTTACATCAAGGAAAATTGTCAGTTGTGACAGAGGTATGCTAGTCACTGCCCTTAAGTCGAGGTGGCATGATTTATTGGCCATTGTTAAGAAATTCGTGACTTGCGAAGGTCAATATGGTTTAGTGTTTCTTTACCATCTCCGGTTGCTTATGAATTTCATAGATTTCCCTTTGAATATGACTCACTACCTCCTACGTAGTCTGTATAAAATGTCTAAACGATTTAAGAGGGAGAAGGTTGATTCCAGCCTCTTCCATCACTGTTTGATCAAAATCATTGTTGTTCATCATTTGAGGTTGAGTGGCGACTGTTGGCAAGCTTTCCTATCAAGGAATGGCTTTGCCACTCCTGAATGTGTTCAAGTGGACAAGATCGTGGTCACTGAAACCCTTGTCGGGTCTGTCATGCCACCTCCTACCCTCCTACCTGTTGTCGAACCCTCGACCTGCCCCAACATTGACCTACCCAACACCCTGTCCGACCCATGTTCGAAAGACAATGATAATCCTGTTAAAAGGTCTACAAGAAAGAAAGGCAAGGGAAATATAGATGTCAACAGCAAAGGAAAGAAGGTTGCATGATGGGTATCTAGGTGTGCTCAGAATAAGCCCAAACAAAACATAGACCAGAAGCCTATTGTTTTGAGCGAATATTCAGACTCTGAGATTGAATGCTTTTTGGCTGAGGAATACCCGTACTCACACGACCTCTATTCTGTTGAACCCTATGACTACGTATCCAACCTCCCACTGTGCCTTAAGGATGACCCTAACTTCACCAGAATTAAGCTTGATAGTGGAACCCTTGGTAATTTAAAAGAACCCTCACCTGTAGTGACTCGGCCCGATCAACCACAGTGCACTCAATGCAACTCTTGGCTCGAACGATACTGCACAGATGTTCCTCTGTTGCAATCCAAAATTAATTCCTTAGAGGACCGGGTGACGGTGTTGTCTAAGGAAAATGATAGACTGCAAGCCAACAATAAGAGGAAAAAGACCATGGGTTCTATCATGTTCAGAAATGTTGAGGCAGCTACTGCCTTTGTTAACTCAAAGTTATCCTGACCGAATCGTATTCCTACAACCAAGGTATGTTATTTCAACATCAATTTTTTAATGATTTGGTTTGAATTAGCATAGCCAATTGTGTTTTCTCTTAATTAGTTCTGTTTTGTTTGAATTGATTCAAAAAACGATTATGTTTACTTCGAATTACCAAGAATGATTACGTTTTCGATTGTGTTTGCATTGAATTAGTAAAAAAGATTTCGTTTTGAATTAGCATAAACTATTGTGTTTGCATTGATTTGTTTGATAAATTGAATATAGTTCTGTTTTGTTGACCACATACATTCTTGTTATCATTTGGATTCATTTAAAACGATTTTTTTGTAAATATGACCAGCTACAGAATTGTGAGATTCTGTAGCTAGTCATAAAAGTTGGATTTTTGTTGATTTTACAACTAAACACTATCTAAAATTGTTTATTCTTGTCCATCTACAGGTACACACGAATTTCAATGGGAATTGGACCTGTTGTGGCAGTTTAGAACATGCTTTTTGTTACATAGTTTTGGTTTAAGTTGTTAGTCTTAGTTAGAAATAGAGATTTGGGAGATTGTTCCCATATTTTTTGCAAACAGTTTTTGATAATTCCCACAGGGATGTTTTACCCTGTGGCCTTTATATACTTATTATTTTTTGTAAAGAACCCATCATTGTTGGGAGAACAAAGACTATGGACTTATGATGATACAAACTCGAATAGAAGTGGATTTGTTGAACGGCTTTAGCTTCAATTTATCTTACTTTTGTTCAAGTTTCTGTGCATTTTAATTTGTAATCAAATTATTGACTACTTTAGATATCAAGATTTGTTACAGGTTGATGCTATATAATTTAATGTGTTGTCCATATTTGATGTCTCTTATTTTACGTACATCAATTATCATGTTTCAATTTAATGAGCAGAAGGTTTATCTTCGTTGTTAAGTGAACAGTTATGTACAAATCTTCACACTGGGATTTATCTAAATGTGATGATTTGTAAACTATAAGATTGTTGTTGTTTTATTTCTTGTTTGTTCTGTCATTCGTATTCAAAGAGCATTGTTTCTTCATGTTTACAAGAAGCTTGTGGAAAAATCTGGTGCAGATTTCTCCCATCAAACAACTAAATCGAGTGTTGTGAACAAGACAAATAGGAAGTGTTACTTCAAGTCAGTTTGTTATTTGCAATTTAATAGTTAAATAAATTCGAGAATTCTCAGTAGTTTAGATAGATATATAGTACAGATTGTTATCTTAATTTCTTAACTTAATTAGTTTTCATTTCACTTCTTTCACAGAAAAGTTATAAAAGTCCAAAAATAATAGCTTCGCTATCATAAGACAATTTACGAATAATTTTTGCAAATTTCGATCAAAATTTGTATTCTGTAAATACTGTACATATATAATTGAGATTTAATTCTATTGATAGATGAACATTTAAATAAGTAGAATCATTGTTTTGTAATATTAGTTAGTGAACTGTATATATATTTTAGAATTGTATATAGTTTGTTGTAGTTAGTTTTTTCACTTAGATTAGTTTCTTTAGTTTAGTTTTTCTTTCACTTTCCTAGGACTTAGATCGGCCAACGGAGCCGCTAAACCCGTCAGAGTGGATCATTCCAAATGGCTTGGGTTATTTAGACAACCCCGGACCAGATCCACCCCTCCAGTTGACGAGCTGTCAATTTCGCCCGTCAACAAGACAGATGCAAGATTTTTTAGCACACAAAAGGGAAAAGGAAGAACACGGAGTTATACCAACCATTACCCATACCTGAGAGGTCGTGGGATGCAGTGAGAATGGATTTTATATTGGGACTTCCAAGAACACAGAGAAGCTATGATTCAATCTTTGTGGTAGTCGACAGATTTTCCAAGATGGCACATTTCATACCATGTCAGAAAACCAATGACACAACTCATATTGCAAACCTATTTTTCAAGGAAGTCGTCAGACTTCACGGCTTGCCAAGGAGTATAGTTTATGATCAAGATACCAAGTTCATGGGACATTTCTGGAGGACTTTATGGAAGAAGCTAGGGACAAGTTTTTCTTTTAGCTCAGTGTATCGTCCTCAAACGGATGGGCAGACAGAAGTTGTGAATAGGAGATTAGGAGATTTGTTGAGGAGCCTAGTGACTGAACACCACAGTTAGTGGGAACATATTCTGCCACAGGCGGAATTTTCTTACAATAATTCAATCAACAGAAGCACAGGGCAGAGTCCATTCCAAATTGTATATGGAATGTAGCCAAGGGGAGTTTCTGAATTGAAAGATTTGGAACGAAGTGAATTTAGGATTGCTAGTGCAGAGGAATTTGCAGAAGCAATGAAGGAGCTTCACAGACGAATTAAGAAATGATTGCAGAATTCAAGTCAAGATTACAAGCGAAGAGCAGATCAACACAGGCGAGAACTTCAATTTGAATTTGGTGATCTGGTTCTTGCACATCTGAGGAAGGAGAGATTCCCAAGGGGAACATATAATAAGTTGAAGATGAAAAAGATTGGACCATGCAAGGTCGTAAAGAAATTTGGGGCAAATGCATATGAGATTGAATTACCCGATGGGATCGTAATTTCACTAATATTCAACGTTGCGGATTTGTACCCTTATAGAACTGAAGAAGCAGGAGCGGAGGATTAATAGACAGAGGTTCAATGGACTAAACAAATGCCTATAGCTGAAAAGCCACAGATGGAAAGAATAATTAACAAGAGGATTAGAAAAAAGACTAGGAGGAAGGAGTATTTTGAATACTTGGTCAAATGGAAGGGACATCCAGTTGAAGATGCCAGTTGGGAAGATGAAGCAGAAATTCAGAAGCATGGACAGACCGTGCAAGATCTCATGAACAGGAGTTCATGAAAATTTTCAAGTGAGGGAGTATGATGCAGGAGCATCGTCAGCAGCCAAGTAAGCATGGATGTGAAAGCCAACTGGGAAAAACGCCAGCACATTTTTCACGTTTTGAAAGATTAAGAAGCGGATATAAATGTAATAGCTAGAAGCGTACTTGCATTTATGTCTGATTGTTGTAAACAGATCGTGAGAGATTTTCTCTCATCTATCAATGTAAAAGGCATTTAAACCCAGTTAATGGAAGTAGGTAGATTTGAATTAATAGATTAGACAGTTTTAGAGCATAAGAGGGAAAACGAATATAAACACCCTCACCATTGTATCATTGTATGATTATGAACATTATCACCATTCTGAGAGTTGAATCAGAGAGTTGTAGAGAAGAACCCATGTATAGGAGATTTGAATTAATATATGAAGCTTTGAATCAGATTTCATGGTGTTATGATGTTTTATGTTTATACATGGTGAATGGTATGCTTACATTTGTTTTATTCTCTCTGTTTATGCATTTGTTTCAATGTTATGTTGAATGTGTGATTTCATGTTAAGTATCTGAAGACTGAGAGAGAAAGAGAAAGAGTTTCAATTGTTTCTCATCCTGAGAGAAGTTCTTGCAAGGAGTGCAGTGAAGCGTCTGCAAGGTGTGCGTTGACAAAGATTCTGAGTTTTATCTCAGAAAGCTCAGGAGGGATACCATTGTTCTCATTCCAGCAGAAGTGTAGGAGAAGCACAGAAGTCGTGCAAGGAGTGCGCAGGTTGTTGGAAGTCTTAGGACTTATCAACTAAGGTTAAATATTTAAGGACCATTGTTGTAGGGAGTGCACAGAGTCGAAGAGATCAAATACCCATAAGTATTTGATAGATTGCTGCAAGGAGTGCGTGCAGGATTTCTTTCAAGGCTTGAAGTTGCTAGAGAAACAGGAGGGTTTACACCTTTGAAGTGTTCAAAGGGAGACATGGTCGAAGTCACCTCGTAGAAGTTAAGTTCCAGTGAAAAACACCAGGTTGTTTCACAGAGACTCAAAGGAGGAACAAACGGTTGGAATTCTCCGTGGAGAACTCCCGAAGTCACGAGGACCGTAGGATCCAGAGAAGCTGCAAGGTGGATAGGGGAGGATGAACCCATCACTTTGGTATCAGGAATCAACATGGATCATTGATCATGATCTGTTTTGAGCCGTCAGATCATTTCGGGGATTCGGAGTTTGTAAGTCCAGAGTGTAAGCCAAAATCCTTGGTCACTCTAACTCCCGAATCGTGAAAAGAATTGTTAAGTGAAGAATTTTGGGATTTCAGTAATTCGGGATTCGGAATACCGGAAGTCCTGATGACAAGTAGCCAAGGGCCTTCGCATTGAAAAACCCTGGAGTTGTGAAACGTGAAATATTGAGGAGTGGCATTTTGGCATTTCGGTGTTTCGGGGTTTGGAATTCGGGGATTGTAGTGACAAGTAGTTTGGGATCGAGAGTCTTGAACTCTTGGTACCCGGAAGCCCGAAATAACGTGGGTTTTCGATCTAAAGGAAGGAGGCACCATTTCTGAATTTGGGTTTTCGAAGTGGTAGGGGAACGGCAATTGAAGGCTTGTTCAAGTCCCGAAAGCCGGGAAGAGTGGCAGGTGGAAGGATTCCACATCAGAGATAGGAAGCATTGGAGTGGACAGGTGGCATGTCTTCGTCAATAGGTGGAGTCAAACCTTGTTGACAGTTTCAGGGTTTTGGAGGTTGAAGAGCCGGGAGCTTTGCATCAGGATTCGCGAAGTACGAAACTCCCGAATCGGCAAAAAGTTCCGTTGGAAGCCAACCTTTGTTGAACACATCTGGATTCGGCATTTCGGTATTTTTGAAGACAAGAGGTCGGGGTTCTTTGTTCCGGAACTCCCGAAGTCGCGAAACGCGATACAGCTGTGAAGGAGGATGTGGTTGAAGATTTTGGCGTTTCGGCATTTCGGGTTTCGGTGGGTTGAAGAGCCGGAAACTCGACAACAGGAATCGTGATATCGCGAAACCTGAAATCCTGAAAGAAAAAGAAAATCCCGATAGGGAAAATGGCATGATCATATTATTGTGGTTAAGGAGACTTGGGTGACACCTTGTGTTTGATCACGTGGCACACTCATAAGGACTTGTGGGAAACATTGTGTGTGTGTGGGATTCCCTATGGAGGAATCGAAGAGTCAATTTGACTTAGAGCAGATTTAGAACGATCCTGAGCGGATCTCGGCCTAAGGGTTTGGGGGTCTGCATCAATTGTGCTCATGGGGATCCTTGAAGCACGCATTTTAGTATGGGTATATTTATGAAACAATCAAGTAGAATTATAACCACCTTTTGTAATGGTTTTGTTGGTTTAATAACTTACAATTTCAAACAATTATGTTTTTTTGGTGCAAATATGTCTCAATGATTTCTTATTGAAATGGTATTATGTAAAAAATGAGTTTTTCCTTGAAGTCTCATCCATTAATAAATTAGAAAAAAAAAGGATAATAATAAGATGTGGACATCTATGGAAGCCTGTGGAAAACATGTTGTAATTTGCAAATATAAGGTTGCGTGATAAAGTATAAGGAAGATTGTTCCATTCTTACATACAAGGCAAGGTTGGTGGCCAAAGGATTTGCATAAAAAAATGTTCAATTTGAAGAAATTTTTGCATTTATAGTTGTGATGAATACATTTATATATGTGTTAACTATAGAAACTCATTTTAACTTAATCAAGAAAAATAGCAAGCATACTTACGAAACATAAACATCCATATATTCCATAATATGTGTGTAATGTACCTCAATTTAATCTTTTTTAGGATGTAACTGAGCATGAACTCTTTATAATTGAGGGTGGGGGCATGTTGAAAACAATAACCATTTATTCAACCCTTCAATTGCATATGTTCATAGGATGGACTGTAAACTATTATTACACAATACAAATTAAAGGGTGTGACCTAAACATAATCACAAAGAGTCGAAGCTAACCTCACCTACAATCAATACTTCTCAATTGTATACATCATATGCTCAAAAAAATAACTCAAAACTACCCAACTAAATGATTCAATGTTTCTATTGAAATTATAAACCCACCAAGGTGCTCTCGTTCCACTAACCCAACAGTAATGTACCATAAAACTACAATGTGTGAAGATCAATTTGTTGAAACACTTTTGAATTTACATACATAACAACACTATGTATTGAAACAAATATCCTTAAGATTCTTAGCTACTACCTCATCCACTTGGTATCATTCAAGAATCCAACATGCATGTAGGTCCTTTGAAGCAGTTCTTCCATGGAGTCAGAGACTTCCAAATTACAGAATTTTTGAGGTAAAAAATGGGCCTAAAAACAAAAAAATGTGATATCAACATCAACTTTAAAAGAACCAATAGGATTCAAGATGATGATGTCAACCATAAGGTTAAGTATTTTTGGAGGGAAAGAAAAAAGGTATTTTTTATCGTATTTTCAACTTAT
>JZKD02S0878860.1:1813667-1845302 GCA_000966675.3 Picea glauca
CGACCGTGGGAAATCAGAAGTCACTTTGACTATTTCAGCTATGTTGACACCCTTTGGTTCTTTATAGATAGACTCAAAATGTATAACTCCCAACTAAGCTAGACCTTTCAAACTTATGACCACCTCACCATCATCTTTCCTCGTGTCCTAAATAGTATAGATGTTTTTTCTAAAATTTTCAAACTAACGAAAGTATTTGGTGTTTTCATCACATATTTCTGACCAGGTTGCTCGACTCTTCATTCTCCACTCCACCTCCCTACCATTCAATAGTTTCCTATTTCCGGATTCTAAATCCTTCAATCTCTTCAAATCCTCTTCACTAAAAATACCATGAAATCATAATTAAACAACTCCTTTATATCCAACTCAGTCTCTTTAATTAATTTCTCCTTGTTCTTATGCCTCTCCGCTCCCCATGCAACAACCACACCTTTAACTTCCTTTAATGAAGCAACAAACTATTCACTAGCAAAAGCCTTGGAATTTCTATCATAAAGTTTCCAAGTACTTTTGTCTAGAGTCTTAAATGCTTCTCCTTCAAGCCACTCTAGATTAAACTTAAAAGGGCTAGATGGCTTAGAATAGTTTCATTCCAACTGTATAAAATTAGGATTATGATATGGGATTCCACCTATCACAATCTAGGACCTAACTCTTTCTACTTTTTGTAAAAAAACATCGGAAATAAGGAATATGTCGAGACGTTTTGAAACTGCATCTCGACCAACTCAATTATTTCTCCATGTGGGTTTGGGGAAAATAGGCTCCACATCCACTAGACCCGCCAGCTCAAGTAGATGTAGAAAAAAATCAACATGGTTGTCAACCCTAGTCGATCCCCCCTAGACTTATCTTCTATTAACAATAAAGTTCAAGTCTCCATCCAATATCGTCATGCCACCCTTTGTCTCTTGCAATGCCAAAATCTTTCCCAAAAAGAAGGTTTCCCTTCATATAATCCATACATGTTCATCACAATAATAAGCTTTCCCAGTCCCTTACTTATGAATTTCATGCATAAACATGAAAACACAATGAAATAATTAGTCAAATATAAACTTGACCTCTACCCTGTGATTAAACTCCAAAAAAACCAACTAAATCCAAAGCAATCAAATCTCAATCCTTAAAAAATGTCTTAAGACTACCAATTAAAGTGTCTCCACGTCCCATAATCTCCTCTTAAGACTACCAATTAAAGTGTCTCCACAACCCATAATCTCTTGCAACAAAATAATCTCAGGCTTCTCATTAGTGTAACTCCTATGATGGATTTAGTCATCCATTAACTACTTTTAAGATCCCACCTTTCGTTTTAGTCACTAATAGGAGAAACTTAAAATGACTATATTCCAAAGTATATTAAGGTAACTATATTTTCATTTAAACTTCATAACGATTTATGATTTTTTTGTTTATTGAGTGTGGTTCACATGGTTGTGAGAGAAAATGTTACCTTCCTTATTCAGGTTTCCATCCTACTCGGAAGATATATTATTTGGAAAAAAATGTTCTAAGAGTTTTGGTGTAATTGTAATCCATAAAACAATAAAAAATTACTAATTTCTTTATTAGAAGAGTTATATAAAAGAAACATTTTTTCATTCTTCTCGTTAAGAGGTGAACCGACAATCCGGAGTAGTATCTAGTCTCATGTATGGGACAAAAACTAAATACTACTGAAATTTACTTGACCCCATTCGAGGTAGCCACAACAACGATAAGTAGGGACATTAACTTTATTGCAAGTACTATCTAGGCTAAAACTGCGTTTTGGTCCTAGAGTAAGATTGAAAGCTAGTTTTGATTGGCTAAGAGCTTGTCTTCTTTAGATGTAAGGAAGCATGTCAACAATCCAAAACCTGGAAGCACTTAGCGAGAGTGAAAGTCTACCCGCTCACGAACCACCAACGAGTTATTTCAAGTGACATGGTTTTCCTTAAATAATGATGACGAGTCAACCCACATTCATAGATAACAATAAATCATAACTATCCTCACTACCAATAAACAATTGAGATATTTGTAGTGACCCACATACCTTAGATATTGTCTTTTCCATAAAGCCCATGGATACAAGAGACACACTCAATTCCCACGAAACTGTGAAAAATAAGATGAAAAGAAAACCAATGTTGTACACCCACCGTGAGGCTCAAACCCACGATCACAAGGTTAAGAGCCTTGCGTGCTAGACGGGCATACAGTTGCAAATCAATCACCAAAACAAAATTGAACAAATATTATAAATTAGTTAATCATATTTGAACTTTCTAATTGGTATTTTACATTAATATAATTTATATTGATATTTTATAGTAATTGTGGTCGATATGTCCGAGTGGTTAAGGAGACAGACTTGAAATCTGTTGGGCTTTGCCCGCGCAGGTTCGAACCCTGCTGTCGACGCGCTCCATTTTATTGAATTTCTCACAGAATGTATGTGTGATCCAACGACCTGTTTCAAAGCTAAGTTCTCTATCGCTGATCCAATATAAATTTACAAAGAAATTTCTGCTTCATTACGACAGTGAAATGTCACACAAAACCACTGCATAACTGATTTATAAAACTAATGCACAATCTTTTCAGAACAATCATGATCTTCAGGGGTTTGCACATTCTCTAGTAGATTCTATTTTGGAGGTGAACATGAAATTTTATTTTCTCTTTAAAGCTCAGAAATAGAAATAAGAAGCGATGACGAGTTCATAATTTTTACAAAGCTGAGGTCTTTCAACACCGTCTTTCCTTTTATTAAAGAAAAATGAGATTATAAATATTACCACTTACTATGATGGTAAAAGTAATGCTTTGGAGGACATAATTCTCATAGAGAATGGAGGGATTACAATTTAGATGGAGGAAGAGGTGGTGGACTTCACGGGCGACTTGTTGGAAGGTTAGTAGATCTGGTCTATTTTAGTGGTAAAGTTTGTGGGGTATAGGACAATCTCCTCTCATAGTAAAATCTTTGGGTGTAAATCGTTGGAAGAGGAAACCTTGGCGATAATCAACAATTTTGGTGAAGGATCTTTTTAATGGTGGTATGGGAGGTGACATAACCCTTTCGAAAACTTGTCAGTGCAAGATAGGATCCATGTATAGGAAATCAATGCAATGTAGTAGGTTCGAGTGAGAGGTACATTTCGTTTGATCCCCTTGGTACTGGGGTCTCACATCCTCACACATGTCTGGACGAAGTATTAACCTCAATAGGTGGGTACACACAAGCCAAAGTAATTACCTCGGATTTTGACTCCCAAAAACTGGCTTTTTGGTATTTGGATTCTCCCTTATCTGGTGTCGTTGGTAGTGAAGGTCGGGTTGCAGGATCTAGTTTTATTGGCTCCTTGTTGGATCAAGATTTGATGAGTGGTTTACCCAACTAGGAAGACATTCATTTAGGGTTTCAACAATCAGAGGCATCGAGGTCTCGAGCGACTATAAAGGTGAGGAAAAGGCATAAATGTATCAAGCGAAAACAAGACTTGGTAAACCTTCACCTAGGATAAAATACCAAACTACATGAGATATTGGAGTTAGTAGATTCAACTTTAGCTGGCCATTTTCCAGGTGGAAGAATGGGAAGTGGCACCCTAAAACAATGGATGTGGAAACACTTCAAACCTGTGGTGCATTCTCCTTCCTAATGTTTTTCTTGGATAAAATGGTGGATGGTGTGGATTTTTAGATCCTTAGTCGAGGTGGATAAAATTCTCTAGAATAGATGGAAGTGGGGAGCTCAACCCTTGTTCTTAAAATGATGGCATCTAGCTTTTGATGCCAAAATAGAGCGTATGGATCACTCTTTGGTTTTGGTTTAGCTCTTGGGGATACCACTAGTTATGTGGCCTAATGATCTATTTGCATAAATTGGTAATGCTTTGGGTATTTATTATGAAGACAATAAGTCCTACTGTGCTATTGGGTATATGGGGATGGCTCATATACTTGTAGGCTTGGATATGAAAGAGGGTTTGACAGACTCTAGGTTATATGCAAAGGACCTGAGGAGATATACTAGTATTTACATTATGAAGCAATTCCATATAAGTGTGGGAGATGCCATGTCTATGGCCATCTTGTGGATGAATGCTCAGTTCCAAGTCAAAGAAATACATGCTTTTGTACGGAGCAAAAGGAGAGATTAAAGGAAGGATCGAATGGTGGTATTCAATCTACTTGGGTTTTGAAGCTGCTAGAGGATGATTTAGAGAATGATGCTCAAGTCCAGGATCTTTCTTTGGTCAAAGACAAAAATCCACCAGACACAAAATCACCATTGTCACAAAATTTGGAAGAATTCAAGGCAAGAAAGGAGTCTACGATGTTATCGGGTGAGTCTACAATCTCCACAATCTTTGTGATAGGGAATACTATAGAAAATCTTCATTTTGGTTCATGGGATGTAGGCTTAGATTGAAAGGTAGAGGAACCACTTGGTGATTTCCTCTCTAGTCTATCTGGTATAAAAAACCCAAAACCTTCTCCTCTCATCCCAATAAAAGGATTAGAAGGGCAACAAGAGGCCTCTTGATTAGTCAAAATTATAAATTTAAGTGAAGAACAAGGGGACTTGGGTTACCACAATGAAGCTCAATCTTTGGAGGTTTCAAAATATAACCTAAGTCTGAGAGCCAAAGGTTCTACAATGTTTGGAAGTGGGTTAGAAGGAGGTTTGAGTTATTTGTGGGAAAAATACATTATTTTTTCTCAAAGAGGAAGGAAATCATTTATGTCTCTGGCTAAAAAACAAGCAAGCTCGGAAATTAAAAGTGGCAAACAATTTCTTTTGATTGGGGATTTTAGAGAAAATGCCCCTAAGGAAGTTATGAAATGATTTTTATGACCCTAAATTGTCAAGGGTTGGCCAATCCCCCCAAAAAAAGTGGTCATAAAAACATTAGTTGAGGTTAACAATTTGTCTATTATTTTTCTACAAGAAATAATGACAGATGGAGAGAGCATAGTTTATGAGTTATCAAAATTTTTAGAGAACTAGGATTTTAGTTTTACTGATGCAAAAGGGAGATCTGGGGGAAATACTACTCGGTGGAGAAAAGGCTATTTTTCATATACTAATTCATGGTNCCATGCAACAACCACACCTTTAACTTCCTTTAATGAAGCAACAAACTATTCACTAGCAAAAGCCTTGGAATTTCTATCATAAAGTTTCCAAGTACTTTTGTCTAGAGTCTTAAATTCTTCTCCTTCAAGCCACTCTACATTAAACTTAAAAGGGCTATATGGCTTAGAATAGTTTCATTCCAACTGTATAAAATTAGGATTATGATATGGGATTCCACCTGTCACAATCTAGGACCTAACTCTTTCTACATTTTGTCAAAAAACATCGTAAATAAGGAATATGTCGAGATGTTTTGAAACTGCATCTCGACCAACTCAATTATTTCTCCACGTGGGTCTGGGGAAAATAGGCTCCACATCCACTAGACCCGCCAACTCAAATAGATGTAGAAAAAAATCAGCATGGTTGTCAACCCTAGTCGACCCCCCCTAGACTTATCTTCTATTAACAATAAAGTTCAAGTCTCCATCCAATATCGTCATGCCACCCTTTATCTCTTGCAATGCCAAAATCTTTTCCAAAAAGAAGGTTTCCCTTCATATAGTCCATACATGTTCATCACAATAATAAACTTTCCCAGTCCCTTACTTATGAATTTCATGCATAAACATGAAAACACAATAAAATAATTAGTCAAATATAAACTTGACCTCCACCATGTGATTAAACTCCAAAAAAACCAACTAAATCCAAAGCAATCAAATCTCAATCCTTAACTACCAATTAAAGTGTCTCCACGTCCCATAATCTCCTCTTAAGACTACCAATTAAAGTGTCTCCACAACCCATAATCTCCTGCAACAAATAATCTCAGGCTTCTCATTAGTGTAACTCCTATGATGGATTTAGTCATCCATTAACTCCTTTTAAGATCCAACCTTTCGTTTTAGTGACTAATAGGAGAAACTTAACATGACTATATTCCAAAGTATATTAAGGTAACTATATTTTCATTTAAACTTCATAACGATTTATGATTTTTTTTTTGTTTATTGAGTGTGGTTCACATGGTTGTGAGAGAAGATGTTACCTTCCTTATTCATGTTTCCATCCTACTGGGAAGATATATTACTTGGAAAAAAATGTTCTATGAGTTTTGGTGTAATTGTAATTCATAAAATAATAAAAATTTATTAATTTTTTTATTAGAAGAGTTATATAAATAAAACATTTTTCCATTCTTCTTGTTAAGAGGTGAAACGACAATTCGAAGTAGTATCTAATCTCATGTATGGAACAAAAACTAAATACTACTGAAATTTACTTGACCCCATTAGAGGTAGCCACAACAATGATAAGTAGGGACATTAACTTTCTTGCAAGTACTATCTAGGCTAAAACTGCCTTTTGGTCCTAGAGTAAGATTGAAAGCTAGTTTTGATTGGCTAAGAGCTTGTCTTCTTTGGATGTAAGGAAGCATGTCAACAACTCAAAACCTGGAGGCACTTAGCAAAAGTGAAAGTCTACCCGTTCACGAACCACCAACGAGTTATTTCAAGTGACATGATTTTCCTTAAATAATGGTGACGAGTCAACCCACATTCATGGATAACAATAAATCATAGCTATCCTCACTACCAATGAACAATTGAGATATTTGTAGCGACCCACATACCTTAGATATTGTCTTTTCCATAAAGCCCATGGATACAAGAGACACGCTCAATTCCCACGAAACCGTGAAAAATAAGATGAAAAGAAAACCAATGTTGTACACCCACCGTGAGGCTCGAAAACACGATCACAAGGTTAAGAGCCTTGCGTGCTAGACGGACATACAGTTGCAAATCAGTCACCAAAACAAAATTGAACAAATATTATAAATTAGTTAATAATGTTTGAACTTTTTAATTGGTATTTTACATTAGTATAATTTATATTGGTTTTTTTTTATATTATTTGTGGTCGATATGTCCGAGTGGTTAAGGAGACAGACTTGAAATCTGTTGGGCTTTGCCCGCGCAGGTTCGAACCCTGCTGTCGACGTGCTCCATTTTATTGAATTTTTCACAAAATGTATGTGTGATCCAACGGACCTATTTCGAAGCTAAGTTCTCTATCGCCGATCCAATATAATTTTACAAAGAAAATTCTGCTTCATTACGACAGTGAAATGTCACACAAAACCACTGCATAACTGATTTATAAAACCAATGCACAACCTTTTCAGAACAATCATGATCTTCAGGGGTTTGCACACTCTCTAGTAGATTCTATTTTGGAGGTGAACATAAATTTTATTTTCTCTTTAAAGCTCAGAAATAGAGATAAGAAGCGACGACGAGTTCATAATTTTTACAAAGCTGAGGTCTTTCAACACCGTCTTTCCTTTTATTAAAGAAAAATGAGATTATAAATATTACCACTTACCATGATGGTAAAAGTAATGCTTTGGAGGACATAATTCTCATAGTGAATGGAGGGATTACAATTTAGATGGAGGAAGAGGTTGTGAACTTCACGGGCGACTTGTTGGAAGGTTAGTAGATCTAGTCTAGTTCAATGGTAAAGTTTGTGGGGTATAGGACAATCTCCTCTCATAGTAAAATCTTGGGGTGTAAATCGTTGGAAGAGGAAACCTTAGCAATAATCAACAATTTTGGTGAAGGATCTTTTTAATGGTGGTATGGGAGGTGACATAACCCTTTCGAAAACTTGTCAGTGTAAGATAGGATCCACGTATAGGAAGTCAATGCAATGTAGTAGGTTCGAGTGAGAGGTACATTTCGTTTGATCCCCTTGGTACTGGGGTCTCACATCCTCACACATGTTTGGACAAAGTATTAACCTCAATAGGTGGGTACACACAAGGTGGGTACACACAAGCTAAAGTAATTACCTCGGATTTTGACTCCCCAAAACTGGCTTTTTGGTATTTTGATTCTCCCTTATCTGGTGTCGTTGGTAGTGAAGGTTGGGTTGCAGGATCTAGTTTTATTGGCTCCTTGTTGGATCAAGATTTCATGAGTGGTTTACCCAACTAGGAAGACATTCATTTAGGGTTTCAACAATCAGAGGCATCGAGGTCTCGAGCGACTATAAAGGCGAGGAAAAGGCATAAATGTATCAAGCGAAAACAAGACTTGGTAAACCTTCACCTAGGAGAAAATACCAAACTACATGAGATATTGGAGTTAGTAGATTCAACTTTAGCTGGCCATTTTCCAGGTAGAAGAATGGGAAGTGGCACCCTAAGACAATGGATTTGGAAACACTTCAAACCTGTGGTGCGTTCTCCTTCCTAATGTTTTTCTTGGATAAAATGGTGGATGGTGTGGATTTTTAGATCCTTAGTCGAGGTGGATAAAATTCTCTAAAATAGATGGAAGTGGGGAGCTAAACCCTTGTTCTTAAAATGATGGCATCTAGCTTTTGATGCCAAAATAGAGCGTATGGATCACTATTTGGTTTTGGTTTAGCTCTTGGGGATACCACTAGTTATGTGGCCTAATGATCTATTTGCATAAATTGGTAATGCTTTGGGTATTTATTATGAAGACAATAAGTCCTACTATGATATTAGGTATATGGGGATGGCTCATATACTTGTAGGCTTGGATATGAAAGAGGGTTTGACACACTCTAGGTTATATGCAAAGGACCTGAGGAGATATACTAGTATTTACATTATGAAGCAATTCCATATGAGTGTGGGAGATGCCATGTCTATGGCCATCTTGTCGATGAATGCTCAGTTCCAAGTCAAAGAAATACATGCTTTCGTACGGAGCAAAAGGAGAAATTAAAGGAAGGATCGAATGGTGGTATTCAATCTACTTGGGTTTTGAAGCTGCTAGAGGATGATTTAGAGAATGATGTTCAAGTCCAGGATCTTTCTTTGGTCAAAGCCAAAAATCCACCAGACACAAAATCACCATTGTTACAAAATTTGGAAGCATTCAAGGCAAGAAAGGAGTCTACGATGGTATTGGGTGAGTCTACAATCTCCACAAACTTTGTGATAGGGAATACTATAGAAAATCTTCATTTTGGGTCATGGGATGTAGGTTTAGATTGAAAGGCAGAGGAACCACTTGGTGATTTCCTCTCTAGTCTATCTGGTATAAAAAACCCAAAACCTTCTCCTCTCATCCCAATAAAAGGATTAGAAGGGCAACAAGAGGCCTCTTGATCAATCAAAATTATAAATTTAAGTGAAGAACAAGGGGACTTGGGTTACCACAATGAAGCTCAATCTTTGGAGGTTTCAAAATATAACCTAAGTATGAGAGCCAAAGGTTCTACAATGTTTGGAAGTGGGTTAGAAGGAGGTTTGAGTTATTTGTGGGAAAAATACATTATTTTTTCTCAAAGAGGAAGGAAATCATTTATGTCTCTGGCTAAAAAACAAGCAAGCTCGGAAATTAAAAGTGGCAAACAATTTCTTTTGATTGGGGATTTTAGAGAAAATGCCCCTAAGGAAGTTATGAAATGATTTTTATGACCCTAAATTGTCAAGGGTTGGCCAATCCCCCCAAAAAAAGTGGTCATAAAAACATTAGTTGAGGTTAACAATTTGTCTATTATTTTTCTACAAGAAATAATGACAGATGGAGAGAGCATAGTTTATGAGTTATCAAAATTTTTAGAGAACTAGGATTTTAGTTTTACTGATGCAAAAGGGAGATCTGGGGGAAATACTACTCGGTGGAGAAAAGGCTATTTTTCATATACTAATTCATGGTATTTTTCATTAGGTCTAGGGACATCATTGTTCTCTCTAGACCTTGGGAAATAAGTCACTTTACTAAATATAATGGGTCTTATTTGGATAGGGTGGCGTTTTGGGATAACCTTCTCAGCAAGGAATGGATATGGTCTAATAGTGATGGGAGGGGATTTAAACTTCACTTTCAAAGCCTCTAAGGTGTGGAGTGTGACAACTCAAGTGGATTTCCTATCTAGATACTTTATAAAAAAAATAGAAGAAGTGGGTTTGTTGGATATTGTTGGGTATGCGTTATATTCTTTGCATGACTAGCTCTAGTGTCTGCTACATTGTGCCAGGCGTGTAGGGGGGATGCTAGGCCCCCCCATTCGGGGGTTCAGGGGCAGTTCCCCTGAGATTTTTTCCCTTGGGAAACATGTTGCATTTTTTCCTCATTTTTTGTGTCGCCTCGATTTTCGTGTCCATTATTGGGTGTTTTTTTGGCACATGGTTTTTTGCCGATGGTTTTCTATTTCCGATTAAGGAATTAGGGTTGTTGACTGATCTAGGTCATTGGGTTAGGGTTTTGGATGTTGTTGACTCCTATATGTATATTGTATTGTAAACAATGTATCACTGTGAATGAATATAGAATATGTTGGTTTTCCCGGTTTGGGTTTCTAGGGGAAAAATCTTTGTGTAATGTGTGTATTTTCCATTGTATCTTTTCTGTTCTTTTATTGGAAAAATCTATTTGCAGTAAAATATTGTACAAGGTTAAAATCTACATTTGGTATCAAAGCTTTGTTGGCTTCAGGGGGATGCCTTTGTGATCAAAGGTTTGGCTCGGAACTGTGATAAGCCTTGTTATAGTGGGAGATCTGTGCTATTGATTTTTCAGGTGAAAAGAAATGGTGAGTAGTTCAAAAATGGAGATCGGGAAGTTTAATGGGAAAAGTTTTGAGTTGTGGAAGCTCAAGATGGAAGATTTGTTGGTGGACAAAGATCAGTGAATCACGGTGGATCTAGGTACTGCACCTACAAGAACTTCAACAAATGACTGAAAAAAGTTGGATCGAAAGGCGAAGAGCACAATCCTACTGTGTCTTTCGGATTCAATATTACTGAATGTGTTAGAGGAAGCTACAACCAAATATTTATGGGATAAGTTGGGGAAATTGTATCAGTCGAAGTCCCTAGTAAATAAACTATTTCTGAGAAAGAAGCTGTATAACCTGAGGATGCGAGATGGAGACTCGGTGGAAAAGCATTTGAATGCCTTCAATACTGTCGTAAGTCAGTTAGTATCCGTTGAGATTAAAATTTCAGATGAAGATAAGTGTATCAATTTACTGTGCTCTTTAATAGACTCGTGGGATAATCTGGTTGTGGCCATAGGTAGTAATACAACTGCCTTGATGAAGTGGTCTCATCCTTGTTGTTGGAGGAGATGAGATGGAAGAACATGGAAGGACATAGCACATATGCATTATTTGCAAGAGAAGGATCCCAAGAAAGAAATAGATCTAAGTCCTCCAGTGGGAAATCTAAGTCTAAGGGAAGATCTAAGTCTCCTGGAAAGTTTGTAAAGGTACGTTGGAGATGTAGAAAAAAAGGGCACTACAAGAAGTAGTGTAGATCCAAAGTTGAGAAAAAGAAGGGATCTGAAGAATCTCCTTCTACAGAAGAAAAGACCTCCAAGGAAGAAGGTGAGGATGTGTACTTGGATTCTTCAAGCACACATGCATATCATGAGGAATGGTTGGTTGAATCAGGTAAATCCCTTCATATGAATCCCCACAGAGAGTGGTTTTGTGAATATGAAAGGTATGACAGAGGTAATGTTTTCCTGGGCGATGACTCGACAACCAGAATCATAGGTCAAGGAAAAGTCAAGTTGAGGCTCATAGATGGAAGTATTATAACACTACCTGGTGTTCTGCACATCCCAGGATTGGCCAGAAATTTGATTTATGTAAGCAAAATGGACAATGTAGGGGTAAAAACAATATTTGAAAAGGAAACTTCCAGGATGGTTCAAGGAGAAATGGTGTTGCCGAAGGGAGTTCGGTTTGGAACTCTGTATAAGATGCAAGGAAGCACTATTAGTGATGGGTGTAATAGTTTCACTGTTCCTGATATTGGAGTTGAAGAAGAAAGAACTCTTACAGTCTCTGGAGAAAAGGTTATGCTGTGGCATCGAAGACTGGGGCGTATCGGAGATAAGGGTCTTCGACTACTACACGGTAAAGGTATGGTTGAAGGTATGTCGAACTACTCTCTGGATTTTTATTTCTGTGAACATTGTGTATATGGGAAGCCGAATTGGGTAAGATTCCCTTCTGGTGCAATGAGGGCAGAAGGAATTTTACAACTAGTTCATAGTGATGTGTTTGGACCTATGTCGGTTCCATCATTGTGAAAGTCTATGTACTATGTCTCATTTATAGATGAATTCTCGAGGAATACTTGGATATATTTCCTTAGGAAGAAATCTGAAGTCTTTGACAAGTTTAAAGAGTTTAAGGCTCTTGTTGAGAATCAAACAAGGAAAAGAATTAAGGTTCTGAGGACAGATAATGGCGAAGAGTTCTGTGTGAATGAATTTGAAGAATTATGTAAGAAGTGAGGTATAGAAAGGTAGAAGACTACTCCATATACACCTCAACAGAATGGAGTTGCAGAAAGGGTGAAAATGACACTGATGGAAAAAGCAAGGTGCATGCTCAGTGGTGTTGGGTTAGGGAAAGAATTATGGGCAGAGGCAGTGGGTACTACATGTTACATGGTCAATAGATCACCCTCATCGGCGCTGGATGAAAATACTCCACAAGAGGTATGGACTGGTAAGAAACATTCTCTCACACATCTCAAGGTATTTGGCTGTGAGGCCTATGTTCATGTTCCAAAGGAAAACATGAGTAAGTTAGATAAGAAGGCTGAAACATGTATCTTTATTGGGTATAAAGATGATCTCAAAGGTTATAACTAAGAAGGTTGTGTATAGCCAAGATGTGGTATTTAGAGAAATGAAGGATGTTGTTAAACATGAAGTCCTACAAAGTAAGGAAGAACCAAAGAAAATAGAGTTTGATTTAAAGGATGATGAATCAGACTCTACAAAAGAACATGAATAATAAGAAGAAGATCCTCATACTCCAGTATTGAGAAGATCAGTTCGAGAAACAAGGCTACTAGAAAGGTATACTCCATCTGATTTCTGTTCAAATTTTGCTTTGTCTATTACTGATGATGATTCTAGAACTGTCAGGGAGGCGATGGATTCAGAGGATGAAAATCTCTGGAAAAAGTCCATGGATGAATAAATGGTAGCCTTGGATAAGAATGAGGCTTGGAATCTAGTGGAGTCATTGAATGGAAGAAATCCCATTGGCAACAAATGGGTATTTAAAAATAATCTGAATGCAGAAGGAAAGGTGGAGAAATACAAAGCTCAATTAGTAGCAAAGGGTTATTCCCAGGTTGAGAGAATTGATTTTGGTGAGATTTTTTCTCCTGTTGCCAAGTTAACTTCTATAAGATTTATGTTATTTGTTGTTTCTACATTTGATTTTGAAGTAGAACATATGGATGTACAAACAACATTCCTATATGGGGATCTGAAAGAAGAAATCTATATGAAGCAACCATAAGGCTTTGCTTTGAAGGGAAATAAGGAGCTGGTATGCAAGCTGAAAAAGTCCCTGTATGGTTTAAAACAATCACCAAGGATGTGGTATAAAAAAATTGATACTTATATGATGGGACTTGGCTTCACAAGAACAAAGAGGATCACTGTGTGTATTTTAAATTAATTGGTGATCATTTGATTTATTTGGTCTTGTATGTGGATGACATGTTGTTGATAGGAAACAACAAAGAGATTATCTAGGATGTGAAAACTTAGTTGTCCTCTAAATTTGACATGAAGGATGTCGGTGCTTCAAACTTCATTTTGGGAATGGAAATTAAAATAGATAGGAAAAAGAGGAAACTCTGGTTAAATGAGAGAAAATATGTCGAGACAATATTGTAGAGGTTTAATATGCAGGAATGTAAACTGATCAAGGTCCATGTTCCTGTTGGTGTAAAGTTATATACAGATCGGTGTCCCAATACACAGGAAGAGGAGGAGGACATGTCTCGTGTTCCATATGCGAGTTCAGTTGGCATCTTGATGTATGCAATGGTTTGTACTAGACCGGACATTGCACATGCAATGAGAGTTTTGAGCAGGTATATGTCAAAACCAGGGAAGGAGCATTGGACAACAGTAAAAAGGGTTTTCATGTATTTTTGTGGCATTGATAGCTATGGATTGTGCTACCAAGGAAGACCAAGATTGGACAGAGTGTTGGACATACATGGCTTTGTGCATGCATATTGGGTTGGAGATATGGAACATAGGAGATCTACAAGCGGGTATGTGTTTAACCTGTTTTGAGGAGTAATCAATTGGATGAGCAAAAGATAGGCTGTAGTGGCACTTTCAACTACAGAAGTTGAATACATGGCAACCACTCATGCAAGTAAGGAAGCAATATGGTTACAAAGATTGTGTCCAGGTATTGGGTTTCTACAACAAGTTGTAAGGATAGATTGTGAAAGTCAGAGTGCAATTTTTCTGGTGAAGAACCTGGCTTATCATTCAAAGACAAAGCATATTGATATTCAATATCACTTTGTGAGAGACATGGCTTAAGAAAAGAAAGTGTTGCTGATGAAGGTGGACACTTTGAATAATGTTGCAGATTCATTAGCAAAATCTGTGAGCACTGAGAAGTTCTCTTAGTGTAGAGGATTCATGGGCATTGTTGCCCTGGATTGTTGACTATGTAAATCTGTAACCCCCTATATGCAAAGAAAACAACATGTGGGAGAATGTTGGGTATGTGTTATATTCTTTGCATTACTAGCTCTAGTGTTTCCTACGTTGCGCCGGGTGCGCAGGGGGGTTTGAGGGAAGCACCCCCGAGATTTATTTTTTCCTCAGGAAACATGTCACATTTTTTCCTCGTTTTTTGTGTCTCCTCGATTTTCATGTCCATTGTTGGGAGGTTGTTCAACACATAGATTTTTGCCGATGGTTTTCTATTTCTGGTTAAGGAATTAGGGTTGTTGATTAATCCAGGTAATTGGGTTAGGGTTTTGGATGTTGTTAGATCCTATATGTATATTGTATTGTAAACAATGTATCACTATGAATGAATATAATATGTTGGTTTTTTCGGTTTGGGTTTCCAGGGGAAAAATATCTGTGTAATGTGTGTATTTTCCATTGTAATTTTTCTGTTCTTTTATTGGAAAAAATTGTTTACAGTAAAATATTGACAAGGTTAAAATCTACAGATATAGAACTAGCAAAATTGACACCGACATGGAGAAAAAAAATAATTGGGGAGGCTTGTATTGCCAAAAGATTGGATTGCTTTCTTATTTCAAAAACAATCCTTGAGGAGGCCATTAGAATCCGCCAATGGTTTACTAGTGGTGGGGATTTAGACCATTGTCATGTGATGTTGGAAGCAACCATAGCTCAAAGGAAACTAGCCGATCCATTCGAGTTAAATTCAAAGTGGCTAAAAGAGGAATATTTTGTCAATAAGATATAAGAGGTCTGGGAACCTTTTCATGGTACATTGAGAGAATTAGATCCTCTTCAATTTCACCATAATCTAAAATGAGCAAATAAGACAATAATTATATGGTCAAAAGAAAAAAGTCAGAGGGATGATAGAACTCTAAAAGAGGTGGAGGAGTTATCTTCTCTCTATAATAGTGATGGATTTGGTTACTTTATTGAGACACTGAAAGAAAAATAAAAAACTTGAAGACAAAAAATACTTATTCTTCTAGATAAAGAGAAAATGCCAATACTTAAAAACAAGGCATTGTGGCTCTAGGTGGTTGATGAAAACACAATTTTTTTCCATAGATATGGAAATTGTAGGAAAATATAAACACAATGTGGAATGTTGCAAAACAACATGGCACATGGGAAACCAATTTTAATGATATTGTTTCTAAAGGAAAAAATTTTGGATCCATATTCAACGATGAAAAGAAGAGCTACTATTGTAGAAATACTAATATTTTCAAATACTTTCCCAAGTTTTTTCAATCCAAAAGACAACCAAGCATTGATGGAGGGAGTGAGTAAAGAGGAGATGCATATGATTCTAAAAATATTTTAGAAATATCAAAGTCCAGGCCCAGATGGGTTTCCAGTGGAATTTTTCCTAGGGTGTTATGAATTTATGGAAGATGATCTAAGGAGGGTTCCTGACTCATCAAGAATCTTAGGCAATATACTAGTTGCTTTCAACACAACTTTCATAGTCTTGTTTCCAAAGGTTTATAATTCAACCTCCTTTGAAAATTTCTAACCAACCTCTTTAGGCAGTTGCATATATAAAATTATATCTAAACTTATTGCTAGAAGATTCAAAGGAATCTTGTCGAGGCAGATCTCTATTGAACAATTTGGATTTCTAGAGGGGAGACAAATTCATGATGCAGTGGGGGTTGCTAAAGAAGGTTTTCATTCAATCAAGGTAAACAAATTAAAATCTATGGTAGTAAAAGTGGACTTACCAAAAGCATATGACAGGGTGAGTTGGCTCTATTTACGATTAATACTAATCCATTTGGGGTTTTGTTCACAATTTTTTTCCTAGGTGATGAATTGCATTGCATTTGTTCCTTTTGCTACACTAATAAATGGTGTAGCTTCACCCTTTTCCAATCTATAAACATGTCTTAGACATAGGTGCCCATTGTCCCCACTCCTCTTTCTTTTATTATCTAAAGGATTGAGTAGATTGATAAACGAGGCCATTAGAAATAGTAGTTTTAAAGACATAAATATAGGTAATTCCTCTTATGTTACTCATTTTATATTTGTGGACAATATTCTCATATAATGTGAAGGTTCTAAAAGAGTGCCTGATAAAATCAAAGAAATAATTGATCTATTTTGTTTAGACACCAATATGATGATCAATATATCAAAATCAATGATATCCCTTTGGGGTATCCCTAAGAGGGAAATGAATTACATTACTCCTTTGTTCCCTTTCAATATGGCTGAGATTGATACTAGGATAAAATATTTGGGATTCCAATTAAAGGAAAATTTGTATAAAAGGTGTGACTCACAATGGTTGATAAGAAAGGTGGAGGAAAAACTAAATTTATGGTGCAATTGATGGTTATCAAGAGGGGGCCGATTAGTTTTGGTTAAAGTTGTCTTAGAAGAAATTCTAGTGTATTAGATGTCACTTACATGGATCCAAAAAGGATTTCTGGAAAGGATTAGATGATTATGTTACAATTTCATTTGGTTAGGGGATCAACGGGAAAAAGGTATTTCTCTGGTTTCTTGGGAAAAACTTGCAGTTCCAAAGGCACACAGAGGTTGAGGTTTAACAAATATATTCCTATTTTCCAAGGCCTTAGATGAAAATCATGTTTGGCGTTTAATCCAAGGTGAAGGGTTGTGGGCTCAAGTTATTAGAGATAAGTATATATCTCTTGACCCAGTGGATGACTAGGTTAGGAAACCCATACAGGGAATACCCAATGCCTCATTCATTTGAAAATTGGTTATTACAACTTTTCCTTTAGTTGGAAACTAGTTGATATGGCATGTTGGAAAGGGAGACAAAGTACAATTTGGTTTAGATCCTTGGATTGGGAATGGGGGTCTACATAGGCTACCTCCTCAGGTGATTTGTGATCTTAGAGATATGGGATTTTTGTACATTGACTCAAATATCTAGCAGGGAGAGGACTACCTTATGGCATCAAAATTGGATTTCCTATAGGAAGATTGGTCTAAGAGAGGAGGGAATCATATGGTAGAAGTATACTCACACCCTAAAATCTTTCTTTGTAACACTAAGGGATGAAGAAGATCAAATTGTATGGTCACTAAATTTTATAGAGGGAAGATAAGATACATAGGTTTGGTGGTGGAAAATAGTTTGGAAATTTAAATGTCCAACAAAATTCAAAATATTCATGTGATTATTATTAAACAACAAATCTCTTACATGGGATATCTTGAAGAGGAGGAACATTTCTAGTTTACGTTGGTGCTATTTAAGTATACAAGAAGAGGAAACAAATTCACATCTTATCATGACTTGCTCTCTTGCAAAGCAAGTTTGGAAAGAAGTTGAAAGAATGAAAGGTATGCATAGTGTATGAATTTAGAACTCCATTGAGGAGGCTCTTAGGATAATTTAGAACTCCATTGAGGAGGCTCTTAGGATCTGGTGTTTAAATAGAGAAACAAGGAAATTTATATCTCTTGCATTGAACATTGCATGGGGAATTTGGTTAGCTAGAAATTCTAAGTTGTTTGAGGAAAATGATACTTACCACTTAAATTTTTTGTGCAAGGACACAATATCCTATCTGCTTCTCCTCGATTCCAGGATAATACTTTTTTTATACAATTAGTTGAAGAAGAAATAAATAGAGACTTTCCATTGGCACGCTTTGATGGTGCTTCTTAGGGAAACCCCCCTAGGGGGGTAGGGGGATTCTTCATCTGTCTATATATCATAAAATTTCCTTCAAAGTTGGTGTGGGTGAAGGATCAATTTTTTTTTCTAAACTTATGGCACTCAAATTGGTTTTCTTATTGGCTCTAGAACATGGAGCAACTCATTTACAAGTATATGGTGATTTTATTCTTATTATTAAGTGGTTGAGGTAGGAGCAGGCTTTGAGAAATTTTAATTTCTAACCATTGTTTCAAGATATTTGGTCTCTACAATCAANTGAGAGCCAAAGGTTCTACAATGTTTGGAAGTGGGTTAGAAGGAGGTTTGAGTTATTTGTGGGAAAAATACATTATTTTTTCTCAAAGAGGAAGGAAATCATTTATGTCTCTGGCTAAAAAACAAGCAAGCTCGGAAATTAAAAGTGGCAAACAATTTCTTTTGATTGGGGATTTTAGAGAAAATGCCCCTAAGGAAGTTATGAAATGATTTTTATGACCCTAAATTGTCAAGGGTTGGCCAATCCCCCCAAAAAAAGTGGTCATAAAAACATTAGTTGAGGTTAACAATTTGTCTATTATTTTTCTACAAGAAATAATGACAGATGGAGAGAGCATAGTTTATGAGTTATCAAAATTTTTAGAGAACTAGGATTTTAGTTTTACTGATGCAAAAGGGAGATCTGGGGGAAATACTACTCGGTGGAGAAAAGGCTATTTTTCATATACTAATTCATGGTCTTTTTCATCAGGTCTAGGGACATCATTGTTCTCTCTAGACCTTGGGAAATAAGTCACTTTACTAAATATAATGGGCCTTATTTGGATAGGGTGGAGTTTTGGGATAACCTTCTCAGCAAGGAATGGATATGGTCTAATAGTGATGGGAGGGGATTTAAACTTCACTTTCAGAGCCTCTGAGGTGTGGAGTGTGACAACTCAAGTGGATTTCCTATCTAGATACTTTATAAAAAAGATAGAAGAAGTGGGTTTGTTGGATATTGTTGGGTATACGTTATATTCTTTGCACGACTAGCTCTAGTGTCTGCTACGTTGCGCCAGGCGTGCAGGGGGGGACGCTAGGCCCCCCCTTCGGGGGTTCAGGGGCAGTTCCCCTGAGATTTGTTTCCCTTGGGAAACATGTTGCATTTTTTCCTCATTTTTTGTGTCGCCTCGATTTTCGTGTCCATTATTGGGTGGTTTTTTGGCACATTGTTTTTTGTCGATGGTTTTCTATTTCCGATTAAGGAATTAGCGTTGTTGACTGATCTAGGTCATTGGGTTAGGGTTTTGGATGTTGCTGGCTCCTATATGTATATTGTATTGTAAACAATGTATCACTGTGAATGAATATAGAATATGTTGGTTTTCCCGGTTTGGGTTTCTAGGGGAAAAATCTTTATGTAATGTGTGTATTTGCCATTATATCTTTTCTGTTCTTTTATTGGAAAAATCTATTTGCAGTAAAATATTGTACAAGGTTAAAATCTACATTTGGTATCAAAGTTTTGTTGGCTTCAGGGGGATGCCTTTGTGATCAAGGGTTTGGCTCGGAATTGTGATAAGCCTTGTTATAGTGGCAGATCTATGCTATTGATTTTTTAGGTGAAAAGAAATGGCGAGTAGTTCAAAAATGGAGATTGAGAAGTTTAATGGGAAAATTTTTGAGCTGTGGAAGCTCAAGATGAAAGATTTGTTGGTGGACAAAGATCAGTGAATGACGGTGGATCCAGGTACTGCACCTACAAGAACTTCAACAAATGACTGAAAAAAGTTGGATCGAAAGGCGAAGAGCACAATCCTACTGTGTCTTTCAGATTCAATATTACTGAATGTGTTAGAGGAAGCTACAACCAAATATTTATGGGATAAGTTGGGGAATTTGTATTAGTCGAAGTCCCTAGTAAATAAACTATTCCTGAGAAAGAAGCTGTATAACCTGAGGATGCAAGATGGAGACTCGGTGGAAGATCATTTGAATGCCTTCAATACTGTGGTAAGTTAGTTAGTATCCATTGAGATTAAAATTTCAGATGAAGATAAGTGTATCAATTTACTGTGCTCTTTAACAGACTCGTGGGATAATCTGGTTGTGGCCATAGGTAGTAATACAACTGCCTTGATGAAGTGGTCTCATCCTTGTTATTGGAAGAGATGAGATGGAAGAACATGGAAGGACATAGCACATATGAATTATTTGCAAGAGAAGGATCCCAAGAAAGAAATAGATCTAAGTCCTCAAGTGGGAAATCTAAGTCTAAGGGAAGATCTAAGTCTCCTGGAAAGTTTGTAAAGGTATGTTGGAGATGTAGAAAAGAAGGGCACTACAAGAAGTAGTGTAGATCCAAAGTTGAGAAAAAGAAGGGACTTGAAGAATCTCCATCTATAGAAGAAAAGACCTCCAAGGAAGAAGGTGGGGATGTGTACTTAGCTTCTTCAAGCACACATGCATATCATGAGGAATGGTTGGTTGACTCAGGTGCATCCCTTCATATGAATCCCCACAGAGAGTGGTTTTGTGAATATGAAAGGTATGACAGAGGTGATGTTTTCCTAGGTGATGACTCGACAACCAAAATCATAGGTCAAGGAAAAGTCAAGTTGAGGCTCATAGATGGAAGTATTATAACACTACCTAGTGTTCTGCACATCCCAAGATTGGCCAAAAATTTGATTTATGTAAGCAAAATGGACGATGTAGGGGTAAAAACAATATTTGAAAAGGAAACCTGCAAGATGGTTCAAGGAGAAATGGTGTTGCCGAAGGGAGTTCAGTTTGGAACTCTGTATAAGATGCAAGGAAGCACTATTAGTGATGGGTGTAATAGTTTCATTGTTCTTGATATTGGAGTTGAAGAAGAAAGAACTCTTACAGTCTCTGGAGAAAAGGTTATGTTGTGGCATCAAAGACTGGGGCGTATCGGAGATAAGGGTCTTCGACTACTACACAGTAAAGGTATGGTTGAAGGTATGTCGAACTACTCTTTGGATTTTGATTTTTGTGAACATTGTGTATATGGGAAGCCGAATTGGGTAAGATTCCCTTTTGGTGCAACTAGGGCAGAAGGGATTTTACGACTAGTTCACAGTGATGTGTTTGGACCTATGTCAGTTCCATCATTGCGAAAGTCTATGTACTATGTCTCATTTATAGATGAATTCTCAAGGAATACTTGGATATATTTCCTTAGGAAGAAATATGAAGTCTTTGACAGGTTTAAAGAGTTTAAGGCTCTTGTTGAGAATCAAACAAGGAAAATAATTAAGGTTCTGAGGACAGATAATGATGAAGAGTTATGCGTGAATGAATTTGAAGAATTATGTAAGAAGTGAGGTATAGAAAGGTAGAAGACTACTCCATATACACCTCAACATAATGGAGTTGCAAAAAGGATGAAAAGGACACTGATGGAAAAAGCAAGGTGCATGCTCAGTGGTGTTGGGTTAGGGAAAGAATTTTGGGCAGAGGCAGTGGGTACTGCATGTTACATGGTCAATAGATCACCCTCATTGGCGCTGGATGACAATACTCCACAAGAGGTATGGACTGGTAAGAAACATTCTCTCACACATCTCAAGGTATTTGGCTGGGATGCCTATGTTCATATTCCAAAGGAAAACATGAGTAAGTTAGATAAGAAGGCTGAAAAGTGTATCTTTATTGGGTATAAAGATGATCTCAAAGGTTATAATCTTTGGAACCCAGGAATAAAGAAGGTTGTGTATAGACAAGATGTGGTATTTAGAGAAATGAAGGATGTTGTTAAACATGAAGTCCTACCAAGTAAGGAAGAACCAAAGAAAATAGAGTTTGATTTAAAGGATGATGAATCAGACTCTACAAAAGAACATGAATAATAATAAGAAGATCCTCATACTCCAGTATTGAGGAGATCAGTTCGAGAAACAAGGCTACCAGAAAGGTATACTCCATCTGATTTCCGTTCAAATTTTGCTTTGTCTATTACTAATGATGATCCTAGAACTGTCAGGGAGGCGGTGGATTCAGAGGATGAAAAGTTCTGGAAAAAGGCCATGGATGAAGAAATGGTAGCCTTGGATAAGAATGAGGCTTGGGATCTAGTGGAGTCGCTGAATGGAATAAATCCTATTGGCAACAAATGGGTATTTAAAAATAATCTGAATGTAGAAGGAAAGGTGGAGAAATACAAAGCTCAATTAGTAGCAAAGGGTTATTCCCAGGTTGAGAGAATTGATTTTGGTGAGTTTTTTTCTCCTGTTGCCAAGTTAACTTCTATAAGATTTATGTTATTTGTTGTTTCTACATTTTATTTTGAAGTAGAACATATGGATGTACAAACAACATTCCTATACGGGGATCTGAAAGAAGAAATCTATATGAAGCAACCATAAGGATTTGCTTTGAAGGGAAATAAGGAGCTGGTATGCAAGCTCAAAAAGTCCCTGTATGGTTTAAAACAATCACCAAGGATGCGATATAAAAAAATTTATACTTATATGATGGGACTTGGCTTCACAAGAAACAAAGAGGATCACTGTGTGCATTTTAAATTAATTGGTGATCATTTGATTTATTTGGTCTTGTATGTGGATGACATGTTGTTGATAGGAAACAACAAGGAGATTATCTAGGATGTGAAAACTTAGTTGTCCTCTAAATTTGACATGAAGGATGTCGGTGTTTCAAACTTCATTTTGGGCATGGAAATTAAAATAGATAGGAAAAAGAGGAAACTCTGGTTAAATCAAAGAAAATATGTCGAGACAATATTGTAGAGGTTTAATATGCAGGAATGTAAACTGATCAAGGTCCATGTTCCTGTTGGTGTAAAGTTATATACAGATCGGTGTCCCAAGACATAGGAAGAGGAGGAGGACATGTCTCGTGTTCCATATGCGAGTGCAGTTGGCAGCTTGATGTATGCAATGGTTTGTACTAGACCGGACATTGCACATGCAATGGGAGTTTTGAGAAGGTATATGTCAAAACCAAGGAAGGAGCATTGGACAACAGTAAAAAGGGTTTTCATTTATTTTCGTGGCATTGATAGCTATGGATTGTGCTACCAAGGAAGACCAAGATTGGACAGAGTGTTGGACATACATGGCTTTGTGCATGCATATTGGGTTAGAGATATGGAACATAGGAGATCTACAAGAGGGTATGTGTTTAACCTGTTTGGAGGAGTAATCAGTTGGATGAGCAAAATACAGGTTGTAGTGGCACTTTCAACTACAGAAGCTGAATACATGGCAACCACTCACGCAAGAAAGGAAGCAATATGGTTAGAAAGATTGTGTCCAGGTATTGGGTTTCTACAACAAGTTGTAAGGATAGATTGTGAAAGGCAGAGTGCAATTTTTCTGGTGAAGAACCTGGCTTATCATTCAAAGACAAATCATATTGATATTCAATATCACTTTGTGAGAGACATGGCTTAAGAAAAGAAAGTGTTGCTGATGAAGGTGGACACTTTGAAGAATGTTGTAGATTCATTAGCAAAATCTGTGAGCACTGAGAAGTTCTCTTGGTGTAGAGGATCCATGGGCATTGTTGCCCTGGATTGTTGACTATGTAAATCTGTAACCCCCTGTATGCAAAGAAAACAACACGTGGGAGAATGTTGGGTATGTATTATATTCGTTGCATTACTAGCTCTAGTGTTTCCTACGTTGCGCCGGGTGCGTAGAGGGGTTTGAGGGAAGCACCCCCGAGATTTTGTTTTTCCTCAAGAAACATGTCACATTTTTTCATCATTTTTCGTGTCTCCTCAATTTTCATGTCCATTGTTGGGAGGTTTTTCGGCAAATAGATTTTTGCCGATGGTTTTCTATTTCCGGTTAAGGAATTAGGGTTGTTGACTAATCTAGGTAATTGGGTTAGGGTTTTGGATGCTTCTAGATCCTATATGTATGTTGTATTGTAAACAATGTATCACTATGAATGAATATAGAATATGTTGGTTTTTCTGGTTTGGGTTTCCAGGGGAAAAATACCTGTGTAATGTGTGTATTTTCCATTGTAATTTTTTTGTTATTTTATTGGAAAAATTTGTTTGTAGTAAAATATTGACAAGGTTAAAATCTACAGATATAGAACTAGCAAAATTGACACCGAGATGGAGAAAAATAATAATTGGCGAGGCTTGTATTGCCAAAAGATTGGATTGTTTTTTTTTATTTCAAAAACAATCCTTGAGGAGGCCATTAGAATCCACCAATGGTTTACTAGTGGTGGGGATTTAGACCATTGTCATGTGATGTTGGAAGCAAAATAGCTCAAAGGAAACTAGCTGATCCATTCGAGTTAAATTCAAAGTGGCTAAAAGAGGAATATTTTGTCAATAAGATAAAAGAGGCCTGGGAACCTTTTCATGGTACATTGAGAGAGTTAGATCCTCTTCAATTTCACCATAATCTAAAATGAGCAAATAAGACAATAATTATATGGTCAAAAGAAAAAATTCAGAGGGATGATAGAACTCTAAAAGAGGTGGAGAAGGAGTTATCTTCTCTCTATAATAGTGATGGATTTGGTTACTTTATTGAGACACTGAAAGAAAAATAAAAAAACTTGAAGACAAAAAATACTTATTCTTCTAGATAAAGAGAAAATGCCAATACTTAAAAACAGGGCATTGTGGCTCTAGGTGGTTGATGAAAACACAATTTTTTTCCATAGATATGGAAATTGTAGGAAAATATAAACACAATGTGGAATGTTGCAAAACAACATGGCACATGGGAAACCAATTTTAATGATATTGTTTCTAAAGGAAAAAATTTTGGATCCATATTCAACGATGAAAAGAAGAGCTACTATTGTAGAAATACTAATATTTTCAAATACTTTCCCAAGTTTTTTCAATCCAAAAGACAACCAAGCATTGATGGAGGGAGTGAGTAAAGAGGAGATGCATATGATTCTAAAAATATTTTAGAAATATCAAAGTCCAGGCCCAGATGGGTTTCCAGTGGAATTTTTCCTAGGGTGTTATGAATTTATGGAAGATGATCTAAGGAGGGTTCCTGACTCATCAAGAATCTTAGGCAATATACTAGTTGCTTTCAACACAACTTTCATAGTCTTGTTTCCAAAGGTTTATAATTCAACCTCCTTTGAAAATTTCTAACCAACCTCTTTAGGCAGTTGCATATATAAAATTATATCTAAACTTATTGCTAGAAGATTCAAAGGAATCTTGTCGAGGCAGATCTCTATTGAACAATTTGGATTTCTAGAGGGGAGACAAATTCATGATGCAGTGGGGGTTGCTAAAGAAGGTTTTCATTCAATCAAGGTAAACAAATTAAAATCTATGGTAGTAAAAGTGGACTTACCAAAAGCATATGACAGGGTGAGTTGGCTCTATTTACGATTAATACTAATCCATTTGGGGTTTTGTTCACAATTTTTTTCCTAGGTGATGAATTGCATTGCATTTGTTCCTTTTGCTACACTAATAAATGGTGTAGCTTCACCCTTTTCCAATCTATAAACATGTCTTAGACATAGGTGCCCATTGTCCCCACTCCTCTTTCTTTTATTATCTAAAGGATTGAGTAGATTGATAAACGAGGCCATTAGAAATAGTAGTTTTAAAGACATAAATATAGGTAATTCCTCTTATGTTACTCATTTTATATTTGTGGACAATATTCTCATATAATGTGAAGGTTCTAAAAGAGTGCCTGATAAAATCAAAGAAATAATTGATCTATTTTGTTTAGACACCAATATGATGATCAATATATCAAAATCAATGATATCCCTTTGGGGTATCCCTAAGAGGGAAATGAATTACATTACTCCTTTGTTCCCTTTCAATATGGCTGAGATTGATACTAGGATAAAATATTTGGGATTCCAATTAAAGGAAAATTTGTATAAAAGGTGTGACTCACAATGGTTGATAAGAAAGGTGGAGGAAAAACTAAATTTATGGTGCAATTGATGGTTATCAAGAGGGGGCCGATTAGTTTTGGTTAAAGTTGTCTTAGAAGAAATTCTAGTGTATTAGATGTCACTTACATGGATCCAAAAAGGATTTCTGGAAAGGATTAGATGATTATGTTACAATTTCATTTGGTTAGGGGATCAACGGGAAAAAGGTATTTCTCTGGTTTCTTGGGAAAAACTTGCAGTTCCAAAGGCACACAGAGGTTGAGGTTTAACAAATATATTCCTATTTTCCAAGGCCTTAGATGAAAATCATGTTTGGCGTTTAATCCAAGGTGAAGGGTTGTGGGCTCAAGTTATTAGAGATAAGTATATATCTCTTGACCCAGTGGATGACTAGGTTAGGAAACCCATACAGGGAATACCCAATGCCTCATTCATTTGAAAATTGGTTATTACAACTTTTCCTTTAGTTGGAAACTAGTTGATATGGCATGTTGGAAAGGGAGACAAAGTACAATTTGGTTTAGATCCTTGGATTGGGAATGGGGGTCTACATAGGCTACCTCCTCAGGTGATTTGTGATCTTAGAGATATGGGATTTTTGTACATTGACTCAAATATCTAGCAGGGAGAGGACTACCTTATGGCATCAAAATTGGATTTCCTATAGGAAGATTGGTCTAAGAGAGGAGGGAATCATATGGTAGAAGTATACTCACACCCTAAAATCTTTCTTTGTAACACTAAGGGATGAAGAAGATCAAATTGTATGGTCACTAAATTTTATAGAGGGAAGATAAGATACATAGGTTTGGTGGTGGAAAATAGTTTGGAAATTTAAATGTCCAACAAAATTCAAAATATTCATGTGATTATTATTAAACAACAAATCTCTTACATGGGATATCTTGAAGAGGAGGAACATTTCTAGTTTACGTTGGTGCTATTTAAGTATACAAGAAGAGGAAACAAATTCACATCTTATCATGACTTGCTCTCTTGCAAAGCAAGTTTGGAAAGAAGTTGAAAGAATGAAAGGTATGCATAGTGTATGAATTTAGAACTCCATTGAGGAGGCTCTTAGGATAATTTAGAACTCCATTGAGGAGGCTCTTAGGATCTGGTGTTTAAATAGAGAAACAAGGAAATTTATATCTCTTGCATTGAACATTGCATGGGGAATTTGGTTAGCTAGAAATTCTAAGTTGTTTGAGGAAAATGATACTTACCACTTAAATTTTTTGTGCAAGGACACAATATCCTATCTGCTTCTCCTCGATTCCAGGATAATACTTTTTTTATACAATTAGTTGAAGAAGAAATAAATAGAGACTTTCCATTGGCACGCTTTGATGGTGCTTCTTAGGGAAACCCCCCTAGGGGGGTAGGGGGATTCTTCATCTGTCTATATATCATAAAATTTCCTTCAAAGTTGGTGTGGGTGAAGGATCAATTTTTTTTTCTAAACTTATGGCACTCAAATTGGTTTTCTTATTGGCTCTAGAACATGGAGCAACTCATTTACAAGTATATGGTGATTTTATTCTTATTATTAAGTGGTTGAGGTAGGAGCAGGCTTTGAGAAATTTTAATTTCTAACCATTGTTTCAAGATATTTGGTCTCTACAATCAACGTTCACTCATATCTCATTTGTACATATCTATAGGGATATGAATCAGAATGTGGATAGTTTATCAAAAGCATGGATTAAGCTAGATCATGGAGTCTGGGTTGTTACAGAGAACCACCTAGACCATAACGTTGATTTCATACATGAAACTTGACTGTAATTTGATCTAGACTTTATTTTTGTACTATCATTTTATTTTTTGATTTTGTTACAAGGTTTGAGAGTGTACATTAGATGGAACACCTCTTTTTGGTGCTATAAATTTTTGTAAAATTAGAAGAAATTGTTTTTTTTTTGGTAAAAGAAAGGTCAAAATCATCTAAGTAGTTTTATGACCATTTTTGAACATTTTTGAAAAGGGACTTGTATAAATCAAATTCTATAGGGCCTAAGAATCAACTATAAATATTGTACAATATTTATCAAATGTAATCTTTTTTTATAAATACAATTACAATACTTTTTTTTCAAAAAAAAATAATTCGTATATAGAATGATTTGGTAAGGGAAGCACAAGATTGGTGATTAACTTCACAACCAAAGTTAAATTTAAAACATGAGTTCTTAGTGATTGTTGTGTGGATTCATAGCTTTTGATTCTAATTATCAATTTCATTGGACGAACTTTGTGTAACAGTGAAGTATATTTTGTTGTGTAGGAATACTAATGGAATCATGTAACTCCAAGTAGAACATTGGATCCCTAATATTTGAAAAACAATTTTTTTCAAAGTGAGATATTGAATCCCGTTTTTAGAAAACAAAGAAAAGGAAACTATATTAACTAATTAATGGAGAAAATAGATTTAAACGTAACCATCTAAACTTGAAAAGCAGAATAAATAATTGCAAATTCTATGTGTACCATGAATAATTATTTATGGTATGATTTACATGTTCTCACATAGATAAAGGAGAAGTATTTTGACAATTGAGATCATTGTTGAGGTAACATCCGTTTTTTAAGATTTGGATTTATAATTTAGAATAAAAATTTAACATTGTGAATATCAGATCTCAAAGTATGGATACAGATTTTTAAAAATGTGATATTAAGTTTCATTGGTATCAATATTGGTTTTCAATATTATTAATGGTAACATTTATTTATGCACGAGCCTACATATCAATGAGATATACATTAATTACTAATTACATTGAAGACACTACTAGTGAATGTATGAAAGAAGAATTACTCATTACATTGAAGACACTAGTAGTGAATGTATGGAAGAAGAATGTTTTTTCATTAATATAATTGAAGTATAATAAAGATTTTTATAAGTGTGAATATCGGAATTGAAAATGTGAAATCAGAATCTGAAATGTTAAAAAATGTGGATTTCAGATCTGAAAATGTGAATATTAAATTTTAAAAGTATGATATTAAGTTCTAATGGTGTCAATATTGGTTTTCAATATTATTAATGCTAACATTTATTTATACATAAGCCTATATATCAATGTGACATACATTAATTATTCATTACAGTGAAGACATAAAAGTAGTGAATGCATTGAAAAAGAATGCATTTTCATTAATATAATTAAAGTATAATAAAGATTTTTAAAAGTGTAAATATCAAAACTGAAAATGTGAAATCACAGTCTGAAAATGTTAGAAAGTGTGGATTTCAGATCTGAAAGTGTGAATATTAAATTTCAAAAGTGTGATATTAAGTTCCAATGGTGTGAATATTGAATTTCAATATTATTAATGCTAACATTTATTTATGCATGAGCCTATATATCAATGTGACATACATTAATTACTCATTACATTGAAGACACAAGAGTAGTGAATGCATTGAAGAAGAATGCATTTTCAAATTTTCAAAAGTGTGAATATCAGAACTGAAAATGTAAAATCAGAGTCTGACAATGTTAGAAGTGTGGATTTTAGATCTAAAAGTGTGAATATTAAATTTCAAAAGTGTGATATTAAGTTCCAATGATGTGAATATTGATTTTCAATATTATTAATACTAACATTTATTTATGCATAAGCCTATATATCAATGTGATATACATTAATTACTCATTACATTGAAGACACAAGATTAATGAATACATTAAAGAAGAGTGCATTTTTATTAATATAATTAAAGTAAAATAAAGATTTTTGAAAATGTAAATATCAAAATTGAAAAATGTGAAATCAGAGTTTGAAAATATTAAAAAGTGTGGATTTTAAATTTGAAAATGTAAATATCAAATTTTAAAAGTATGATATTAAGTTTCAATAATGTTAATATTGGTTTTCAATATTATTAATACTAACATTTATTTATACATAAACCTACATTGATATAATGATATATGTAACATACATTAATTACTCATTACAATGAAAAACAACATTGATATAGTGATATATGTAACATACATTAATTACTCATTACAATGAAAAACACAAAAATAGTGAATGCATTAAAAAATAATACATTTTAATTAATATAATTAAATTACAATAAAGATATTCAACCACATCTTAAATGTGGATAGTTGAAATGTCAACACATAACATCCATCCATATGTACAAAATAAGAACTATAAGCTAGTAATGCAAATTGACTTTTTCACCTTATCCACAAATACTATAATTAAATTATTATATAAATATTCATAATACTAAGTTATTATATAACTATTTAACTAAATTATTATATAAGTATTCATAAAACTAACTTATTATAAGTATTTATAAAAATCAAATCATATCATAGAGTTGAAAATATAAGAGAACATTTAATCTTAAGTAATTAAAAATAATTAAAAAGGTAATACATAAAAATTATCAATTACTACTTTTATAGTTTTTAGATTATACAACTCATTACAAAGCAAAGTGTTAGTTGTTCTCGATAAAAGTCTCATTATTTACATCATTCTCATATTAACCATTTAAATGTTCCACTTAAATTAATCATATTCTGCAAATTCTTTATTAAATATTTTTATTTTATATTTTATTCATTGTATTTTTGGTGACCACACCCATATGATATTATTAATATTAATATACATTGTTCTTTCTATTCTAATAATCTTTCTTTATTAAATATTTTTATTTTTTATTTTATTCATTGTATTTTTGGTGACCACACCCATATGATATTATTAATATTAATATACGTTGTTCTTTCTATTCTAATAATCAATTGCTGAGTTTTTGGAAACAAAATTATTCATTGTATTTTTGGTGACCACACCCATATGATATTATTAATATTAATATACATTGTTCTTTCTATTCTAATAATCAATTGCTGAGTTTTTGGAAACAAAATTATGAACACATTTTTGTAGGAGAAAAAAAATGCATTACACCAATAGTAGGGATCAAACCCACGACAAAAAGGTTGAGAGATTTGTGCTTTACTAACATAGTTAAATATTTTATAATGAAAGTTTCAAAACAAAATAATAGTTGAACTTTAATTATAAATAGTGAGAATATGTATATATAGAGATTAATATAGTCATTATTGGGACATGAACACATGATTAAGATATATGAATGTATTAGTGTTATTTGAAGGAGGTTCTCCTATTCTATAAGAAATTGTTGTGTAACATATCTCTATTATCTCTTTGAATATAGTTATCAACTTGATGAGAACCCTCCGAGATTCTCATTTTTTAGAGGTTGCATTTAGTGGTTATTTTTATCCCCATTTCAAAAAATGGTGCTACTAGTAACACCCTTTTCTTTTCAGAGTGAAAATTACAATGTTTTGCAATCATGATTTATAAAGTTGTGGGGGGTGGCTCGGGGTGATTCCCTGGAATCATCCCTCCTCCACATATCCCCATTCCTTGCCTAAAAAAAACAATTTTGAAATTTTTTAATCTTATAGTTT
>JZKD02S0878861.1:7682-21804 GCA_000966675.3 Picea glauca
TTTTTTTAATTTAATTTTATTTTTGTAAATAAAAAGAGGGACCTTATAAGGTTTCTTTCACATTGGTGAGGCTGAGGTGCGAAGGCGGAGGAGGTGCCTCTTCTTTTACAATGTAATGGCTATAATGTAAAGGTGGCGGTGGAGAGTGCGTCGAGGAGGACAGGGTCTCCATTTTCAACTTGCGCAGGGTAGTCTGAGTACTCTGGGTGGTGTTGTGGGAACGACTGAAGTGAGCAATAAGAGTGCATTGAGAGGCAGTGAGTCTGGTGGCTCAAGTGAGGGCGTTTGTTTCTATAGTGGCCCTCTTGGGCTTCCCACGCTCTCGGGGCATGATGGGAGGAGCAAGGGGATGGAGGGGGTGAGAGGGGGCGGTGGGGGGATGCTAGTGGCGAGTTGAAGCTAGGAGGACACACAGGGCGCAAGCAGTGATACCGGGAAAATATTGAGGGCCGAAGAGCTTTGTGTGGTGAGCACACCAGGTGAAAACCAAACAGAAATGAATGTAGGGGTTGCCTTTAACTCTGTGAGGAGTCGAAGATGCCTCTCCCATCGCCATTGATGGCCGATAGGTCTTCTGCAAGTACCTGGTACCATAAGCCTGGCTGGATCGCTCATCCGAGAGCTCAGTCATGCGCACTAAATTAAGTCTCTGCATGGTGTAAGCCATGGGAAGTTATTGTTGTGGGGGTGACGACGTGGGATAATAACTCCCTCAGCAAGTCCAATCCAACTGTCCCCCACCTCGTTCTAAGTGGCAACCCATCTGGGGATAAGGTTTCTTTAATTTTGATATTATAATGTTAGTATATTTAATTTTAATATTATAATGTTAGTATAGGTGATTCAAGTATCATTAAATTAATGTTATCTATTATATATTTATTATTATTTTGTTTTTAATGTTTGGTTAATATAAATGTATATAGGTTTAATTTAATATAATGCATTGAAATCAACTTTACATTGTAACAAAATATTAAAATCAATTAGAAGAGAACAACCATATTTGTAACATATTATTATTATTTAAAGATAATAATGTATAATTGATTATATTATTATAATATAATTAATAGTCTATAATTTGTGATGATGATAACTAGATAATGTTCATCGAGACCAATTGGTTTATATGACTTTAAAAGGGTAACATATTACTCCAATTTCCCTAAAATTGTATTTCTATGCTAAAAAAACATTCAGAGAAGCAGTCCAAGATCACCATAGTTTTGATGACTTAGGACGTTAGGAAGGTTTGTAATGTAGAAAATGTTTTTAAATTGGGATCTATTATGGGTATAGGGAGGGAAATCCAAGAGGAAGTATTTTTCATCTTCTACCTGCTTAGTGTCACAAAGGTGTGAGATTCTCTCATCCCAGAGTGTTTTGGGAGTTGTCCAACCCCGAGTTTCACTATGTAACCTGTGAGAGTTTGTTCTTATTTTAGAAATGTTGATTTTCTTCTTTGCACTTTTAAAAACTGAGAGGTAATTTTGATCTTAATTTCCTTTTATCCACTAATTCTTTTTTCACACCACATATTCTCCTTAATTTTAGAAGTGATAATATTTGTAATATTATCGATATTTTGCATGATGGATTCTTCTTGTATTCCCCAATTATTTATCCAAGACTTGACATCTTTGTGTCATCCCCCCTTGAGCCACTGGTGGTTTTGGCTAGAGTTTGAAGCAAGTTTAGGGAGCCTCTTGTCATCCATCTTGTTTACCCTGTTCTTGTACGTTAGATATCTAGTCATAGAAATGTTATCAATGGGGGAAAGGCTTAATTCTATGAGGAGGATATGATAGGGTGTATTTCCCTTAATTTTGAGATTATAAGTTATAAAATTATTTTGGATATGTTCCATCTTTCTCTAGGATTCTCTAGATATATTGTAACCCCAAAATTCACATCCATATAAGATAATTGGAGTGACAAGAGTGTAAAATAAGAGTTTCTTTTTATCCCAAAGCCAAAGGTCTAATTATTTACAATTGTTTTCGAGCCCATAATAATATTTCCACCCTCCACTTATCCCTTTTTCAATGTTATAGTTCTAATTGAGCTTGTGGTGGATAGCAATTCTAGGATACTTGTATGAAGGAACTTCCTCCAAGCTATTGTTTTCATAAACAAAAGTATCGTAGGTGATCCTTTTGGTTTTAATTATCATAACCTTTGTTTTTCCAGTGTGCACAGTCATGCCTATGCTAGAGGAGAAGACCTTGAGGGTTATTAGTTGCTTACCTAGGTCATAGGGACTCTTCACCATAAGAACAATATCATCAACATAAAGATGGAGGATGATGACTATACTAGTGATAGTTGGGCCAACACAACCTGCATCCTCCAAAAAAACTTCTAACTTATCAATATAGATGCCAAAAAGAGTAGGGGATAGGGGAAAATCTTGCTTGACTCCTATATTCTTGTTAATTTCTTCCGACCAACCCTTAGTGTCCCCAAACTTGGAATTTTTTTCTCATATAGACTTATTGCAACATATTTTAAAACTCGAAAGGGACTTTCAACTCTTCTAACCTATTCCAGAGGTCAGTCTTGGGCACAATGTCAAAATATTTTCTAGAATTGACAACACAACAAAGGAGATTGGTTTTTATCATCACGAAACTCCTCTACAATGACTCTAAATGTAACAAGGTGGTCCACAATGGAATAATATACTCTTAACCCAACCTGATGTCTATCTCTTTTTCCATGGCTTGCTATCCATGTGTCGATATTGTTTTCCAAAATAACTATGTATAGATTAGCTAAAATGGGGCTAATCATAATGGTCCTATAATTAAAGGGTTTTATTTTATCCCCACATTTAAAAATATGTATAATGAGGCTTTGAGTCCAAGGTTTTGGGAAGCCTTGTTGGATAGCTAAATTGAAGAGCTTATGTATGTGAGGGATGAGGATAGGTCCTCCAACTTTTAATATTTCAAATTGGTAACCTTCAATGTCGTTAGAATTTCCTTTTGAGAGTGGCAAAACCAAAACTTAATGTCGTCTATAGAAAACACTTCATCCTTTGTAGAGTCTCTTGGCATGTTGTCCATGACGTTAGGGGATTCATACAAATGTTTAAGGTAGAAATTCCAATCCTTCAAGCGAATCTTATTTTTTTCTTTAGTTTTATGAGTTAAAATTTTCCTCCATGTTTTCATAGGATCTATGTTAAATAGTGCAAAAGATTCTCTTGCTTTTTATTTATATAGTCTTTTTTTCCCCCATTTAATTAAGGTTGTGTATGTACTTATCTTATCATATTTTAAAGATGCATTGGAAGCATCCCTAATGGGTTTTATAGCAATTTTACATTCATTATCATACCAACGGTTGGTTGTACTGATTTTTTTTCTACGTAGCACCTCAATATCTAGAGAAATTGTTAATTGAAGTGGACAGGGTTGTTGTAAAATTATGGCAATTATCTTCAATATTGTTCTGATACGGTATGTGTTTTAAAGCATTGCTTAAGTATTTTAATAAGAGATTGAATTTTTTTTGTCAAAATGTAAGTGCTCTTAGTTGTCATAGTGCTCCTCTACAAAGTTTTTGTGCATGGAAAAGTTAAGAGTTAGGGTTAGAGGTCTATGATTAGAGTCAAATTCATGGTCATCTAAAACGTCAAATTTTACTATTGTAATATTCCCAAGGATGATCCCCAGTTGTATTTGTAAATTGTAAATGTGTTTAGTAGGCTGGTGAGCCGAGTGTTGATAAGTTGGTGGGCTTATGTGTTTATTAGGCCGGAGAGCCCAAGTGTTAAAGGCCAAGAGCTTGATTTTTCATATGTAACTATGCAGATCATTAATAAAATATAAACATCATTGCGTGCAAACCGATCACCAAGAAAGAATGATGGGGGATTAAGCTTCCACAAGGTTGGGTATGGGAGGACGCTAAGTGTGTGGGTCTAGGGGCTAAGCTAGGGGGATTACCTCTAAAGGAATAATATTTATTATTAATTCTTGAAGGCTAAAGTGGACATGTTGAGTGTTGAGTGTTTTTTATCCTAAGTCCCGGGAGAGGCATCATGTGAAAAAGGAAACACATGCAGCTCCAGGAAGACATGTGTCGACCTGGGTGCATGTAGTTAAAAGATGAAGCATCATCTGTGTCGGGGGTTCACTTACCATTTGCCATCCTCCGTGAATTGGGTAGAGTCTCCACGAGTGCCCTCTGTATACCCTCACTCATTTCTAAAAACCAGAACCATGAAGTCAACTGGTGTATTCCCGTGAATCCTATGGCCTCTGTATTTGACCTTTTCAATATTCACACATGCACCTGAGATCTAAAATCTGTGAACTGTTCTTTGTCTTCTGAGGAACTCGACACCTGAGTAATCACCTTAGTTTTTCCGTGTCTTATCATGGGTTGTTTCTTCCTGCGGTGCCATGCCCATCTACTGTTGCTATTGTCATCCTTGTGTGAATGAGTGTTGAGCTGTTGTTGTTGTCCTCACCTGGTTGGAGCTGAGTCGAGGAGTGTGTTGAAGAAGCGGGTTGTCAGGCTCATGGTAGAAGAGGCGGGTTGTCAGGCCTGTGAGAAGCTCTCTCTAGGTTAGAGATTCTGTTGGGAAGTTGTTTTCCCCTAAAGAGAGTCTAACACGAGCTACAGAGCTCTGAGAATTCCTGATCTGAGCTGCTGCTGAGACCCAAAGAGGGAGGTGAAGCAAACGATGGACTGTGCTTGTGAAGGTATATACTCCCAAGTGAAACATGCATGTGGGGAATGAGAGTCTGTGAGTAGTGGGCGTAAGAAGGATCCTGGAGAGAATCCTTCCAATTGCATTGTTCAGTTTCATGTAACCTCATCCTAGTCTAGGATTCCCTTACCCTGGGTGGATCTTAGTCCCATCTCGGGGGTGACCCACTGCTGAGTGTGATGAGCAACATGGTCTATGGTTGGGAGGTTCGTGGAAGGCCTGCATGTAGTTCGTGGATTTACTCCAGCTAAAAGATAAGTATTAGTTTGTGCTTAATTTATACGTTATGCATGTTTGTGCTACTGATGCTTGAATGTTATCATGTGTTCTGTTGCATGTGGATTTACTGTTAATCTTGTTTGAATTTGAATGGTAATAGTAACTCTGTGTTATGTGTTTAATTTCGATTAAAATGCATGTTATATAGATATATGTATATTCTGTAGTGGTAGCATTACCCGGTCTCTGTGTTGGCCGTGGATGTTACAGTTTGGTATTAGAGCTAAGTGAAGGCTCCGAGTAGTGGCATTGCTCGGTATTGTTGGAAGGTCGGGGATGTTAAAAATTGGTATCAGAGATTTAAAGGCTAAGTTAAGGTTGTGTTAGTGGCATTGCCCAACCTGTTCATGGTTGGGGATGTTACAAATTGGTATCAGAGACATGGTTTCAAAAATGAGCTCGGATGGGCTATGTTAGTGGTAGTTGAAGCAAAAGTTTTGGAAAATAATTGTTGTCGGAATGGAAAAATTTCAAGTTCGGATGCAAGGTTTTAATGTTGAACCTGGATGGGCTAGATAAGTGGTCATTGGACCCAAAGTTTCAGGTGGAAATTATGTCTGGAGGACCTATTTCGAACCCCAGAACCTTCCTGAGTGCCAAGAAGTTACCTTGGCCATGTTACAAAGCTCGGGAGGAATAACGGTATCGTAAAACCATGACATAAGTGGTATTGGGTCGCAGAGTAATGTGGACCTTAGGATATGTTCGAGAGAAGGAGAATCCTTCACAACCATTAGATTTGGTATTGTTACGAGGCAATTAACCGTGATTTCCTTTGGAAATCCATAGAGTAACAGAGTCTGTTATGTGCTGTAGGATCTGTTCGGAAGGAAGGGAAATCCCTTATGACCGTTAGATCTGGGGAAGGTGCAGAGGAGTTAAACCGGAAGCCTTTCATACTTCGTGACTTCAGTCAAGTATAATTCCAGAAACAAGAGAAGGGCCAAAGCCTGAAGCTCCGAAGTGGATCTACATCGTAGATCTGGAGAGGAGAGCTCGACTGTTGGATCAAGCTAATATTAAAATGTCAAACGCAGTAGTGAAGGGAGAAAGCTCTCGAAGAGCCGAATTAGTGAGTCATGATGATGTCACTTGGATTGACGTGGACACATGGGTTGTGTGCCACGTATAAGTGGGTTCCGAACCCATGGAAGGTTGAAATTCCATATGGAACATGACGTGTGACACCCATCTGATTGGGCCACGTATTAGCTGCTAGTATTCTTCCATGTGGTTTTCCGTATGAGCATGGCTAGTGGGGACAAGGTTATGTAACGTAGTTAAAGGTCGAAGGAACCACACTGGTGTTGGTCACGATACATCAAGATCGACGACTAGGAGGCATTGCGGGGACCCAAGTTGCACAAGAGTTAATTCTCCAAGGCGGTCCCACAAACAAAACCACGGTTTCACTGAGGGGTTACGTGTCAGCGTGAGAATAATTGTGGGATGAAAGGCGGGTTTCTCCAAACCACCATTGAATGCCCCCTCAATTGGAAAATGTTAAGTGATGTAACATAATGATGTTACCAAAGGTGATTGGGAATGTTCAGAGATTAACACTTCAGTTGTGTGGATGCAAGATCCTTTGAAGCTCTGAAGTCTCGAAGACCCGAAGACCCGGAACTCAGACACCTGAGGTTCCATAGTAAGTGTTAGTCATCAGATTTTAGGTAGACATGGACTGATGATGTTCCCTACTTTGTGAGTTCGGTAATCCATAACTCTGAGAGATTGTTGTGTGGTGCTTGGAAATCTTTCGAAGCCGAAGGTCGAAGGCCCGAGTAAGAGTTTATTGATCTAGTGCTTGGTCATGAAACATGGTTGTGTGGATTGGGGACTGAGAGAAAGGGACTAGTGCCTGAAAATGATTACAGAGCAGAGAAGATCTCAGAAAGAAAATGAAATATGAATTTTTTCTTAAATTAGATTGGTTTGAATGCATAAATTGGTGAACTATTGAATAAGTTTCAATCGTTTCTCTTCTTATAGTTTTCGAGTGCAAGCAGTGCACATTTTCCGCAAGGAGTGCATTGACAGAGGTAAGTTAACCTCACAGAAGACCAGGAGATATATTTTTGAACCTTCATCAACAGAAGCGCAAGGAGCGCACAGGAAGAACTCTGTTTTGAGTTGAGAGAGATGGAGTCACTGAGAAATCTTTGAGGCTCTTCCAAGTGGGCATCGAGTGAGTGCAGGTGTGCACAGAGAGAAATCTCTGTCGAGTTCAGGGAGAAGAGTATCATATGAAGATACTCACAGAGATGTTGAACACTCTATAGAAAACACTCAGAAAGGTGTGCTTTGAGCAGAAGGTTTCTAGGAGGGCACATAGTTTTCCCTTCAAAGGAAACAAAAGGGCTAATACCCTTAGGAGACCGAGTAAATCGAAAAGATCATAAGAGATAACGCAAGGAGTGTGTGGTAGACAAACTCATTGTAGGTCCTAAAGCTCAGAAGAGATAACGCTTACGAGAGCGAAGATGAGATCCAAGAGGAAAAATTGCAGGAGAAAGGTCAAAGGCCGAAGCCTTTGAACACTAACAAAATCTTCCAAGGAGAAAAAAGTCAAAAGCTCAGGAGGAGGAGTGACAACAACCGTGGGATTGGTTGTGGGGAGGATCCCGGGCCATTAGATCAGTGTCTAGCAGAACAAAGGAAGGGCAGAGGAGAGGAATGAATCCCATCTATTAGGTCTGAGCACGAAGGGCCAACAATCATTGGATTCAGAGGTAAGCGCACGAGACTTAACCCTTATGTGTGCAAGAGAAATGGACTTTTCAAAGTCCCAAAGTCCCGAAGTGATTTGGGACCATCCATCTTCCAGGAGGACAGGTGGTGTAAGATCCACAAATTCGGATGTTTGCGGACAAGGAGGAGGAGAAACATCCGAAGTAAATCTTGGGCGTTGATCTAAAAGTGGATGTCTGTATTAATTCAAAGATTTTTATCTTTTGAATGCACACACTTACATATTAGAATGTCATGTTAATTTGGTTGTGGGGTAACAACCAAATATTTAAAAGATAATAACTTGTTGTAGGAATAAATGCCAGTAAGCTAGTCATGTATGAGACCAGGACCTATTTGGATATGGAAAGGTTATGAGCCACACAGGTACCAAAATCTTCCTACCTTTAAATAAACTTGGATTGCAACCTTTTTGCTAACACTAATGAACACCACAAAATTATATTCTTGGTGTAGTGTTCGGGTCAAAAAGGAAGGCATCCAATTAATTGGGAAGACAATAGGAAGTGTGTGGAGAATCTGTCAACACATTGGCTAGAATTCCAACTTATGGATGGTGAGATACATGATTGAGATAAAGAGCATTATGTAATTCAATGCAAGGTGCACTGAATAAGTATGCATTGAGAATTGCACTCATGCATAGTAAGTGACAAAATTGTATAATAAATGCAATTATTGAATGTGTTTTGTAAGTACATGCATATATATTATTGCATGGAAATAATTGTTACTAACAACTGAAATGTTGTTAACTCATGAAGTTGAGGACATTTCAGGGAGGTTTTAGACATTGCAATAGGAAAGTTGCAAGTCAAGTAGTCACATGAGTATTGACTACATAAAATTTTCTTGTTGAGAAAAAGAAGTAATGAACTTACAGATATTACTATGAACAAGCATATGCATAGAATGATGAGTCATTCTATTTTGTTAATTTGTTTGGTAATTATGATTGAATTGCTAGATGCAGAAAATTCTAAATTCACTGCATATGGTTCTGTACATATTACAATTGAATTATGATGTACAAGAAACACTGACAATTGTTGTCAATATGCAAGATGAAGCCTTGCATGAAAATGGTATACATTTTGGTGCTTGTGGAAAACCATAAGGAAGGTTGAAATCTTAATATGGAAACAACCAAGAAGAATTATGAAATAGAATTTCATGTTTTGGGGAAAAAGTTGAATTCCATTTTAAACTAAGTTTGAGTTCCTAAATGAATTAATTTATTTTTCCTCATGATAACTACATGTGGGCGATGTAGATGAGATGATGTTGATTAAGTGGAATGTTGACTACAAAGAGTAGCTCGGGAAGATGCTGATTGGACATATCTAAGGGAAGTTGGAACTCTAGGAGCCACGGTGCTTTGAGACTCCCTGATTCGACCTATTGTTGAAGCCCAAGGAAAGGGAGGTGTAGAATTTGATGGACCATGTGACAGTGAAGGTGTACACTCCTGGGGTGGGGTAGACATGTGGGAAAGGAGAGACCGTTGGTTGGAGTGCTATGGTACCTTGGCCTAGACCATGTTGATATGGAGGTATTCTCAATCAAAATAGAAGTACAATTCTCTATTTATTGTATGTTGTGTATCTTGTATACAGGTTATAATTTTATTAGAAATGCATGTATATACGTATATATACATTGCATATATTATTGCATTACCTGCATCCATGAATGTACATAATGTGTTTCATGTTTCATTGCTTAAGAAATATATAACTGATGTTAATCATGTTATTGATTGGAATGTGATTCAGGTAGACCAAGAAGGCATCTTGCAAGTGCATCTAGTGCACATATTGGACCGGAAGAGAAAACTGCTCCAAAATCGAGCCATAGGGCTTGTAAAGGTCCAGTGGGCCTGGTATGGTCCCGAGGACACGACATGGGAGCATGAGGATGCTATGCGGGTAGAATACCCGCATCTCTTTGAAGATTTTGGAAATCTTGTTGATGTTGTGTAAAGACTTGCACTGAGGACAGTGAAAAAAATAAGGGGAGGTGATTGTAATATCCCCAAGGATGAGCCCCAGTTGTATTTATAAATTGTAAACATGTTTTGTAGGCTGGTGATTCGAGTGTTGATAAGATGTTGGGCTTATGTGTTTATTAGGCCAGAGAGCCTAAGTGTTAAAGGCCAAGAGCCTAATTTTGTATATGTAACTATGCATATCATTCATAAAATATAAACATCATTGTGTGCAGACCGACCACGAAGTAAGAGTGATGGGGTACTAAGCTTCCACAAGGTTGGGTAAGGGAGGAGACTAAGTGTGTGGGCCTAGGGGCTAAGCTAGGGGGATTACCTCTAAATGAATAATATTTATTATTAATTCCTGAAGGCTAAAGTGGACATGTTGAGTGTTGAGTGTTTTTATCCTAAGTCCTAGGAGAGGCAACATGTGTAAAAGGAAACACATGTAGCTTCAGGAAGACAAGTGTCGACCTGGGCACATGTAGTTAAAATATGAAGCGTCAACTGTGTTGGGGGTTCACTTACCATTTTCCATCCTTCGTGAATTGGGTAGAGTCTCCGCGAGTTCCCTCTGTATACCCTCACATATTTCTGAAAACCAGAACCATGAAGTCAACTAGTGTATTCCCGTGAATCCCGTGGCCTTTGTAATATTGACTCACGCACCTAAGACCCGAAATCTGTGAATCGTTCTGTGTCTTCTGAGGAACCCGACACCTGAGTAATTTCCTTAGTTATGTCATGTCTTAGCGTGGGATGTTGCCGCCTGCAGTGTCATGCCCATCTATTGTTGCTACTGCCATCCCTGTGTGAATGAGTGTTGAACCTTTGTTTTTTTCCTCACGTGGCTAGAGCTAAGTTGAGGATTGTACTGAAGAAGCGGGTTGTCAGGTCCGTGGTAGAAGAGGTAGGTTGTCATGCCTGTGAGCATCTCTCTCTAGGTGAGAGAGTCTGCTGGGAAGTGGTTTTCTCCCAGAGAGAGTCCAACACTAGCTACAGAGCTCCGAGAATTCCTGATCTAGCCTATTGCTGAGACCCAAAGAGGGAGGTGAAGGAACCGATGGAATGTGATTGTGAAGGTGTATACTCCTGGGTGGAACATGCATATGGGGAATGAGAGTCTGTGAGTAGTGGGCGTAAGAAGGCTTCTGGAGAGAATCCTTCTAGTTGCATTGTGTAGTTTCCTGTAACCTCATCCTAGTCTAAGATTCTCTTTCCCTAGGTGGAGCTTAGTCCCAGCTCAGGGGTGACCCATTGCTGAGCATGATGAGGAGCGTGGTCTATGGATGGGAGGTTCATGGAAGGTCTTCACGTAGTTGGTGTATTTACTCCAGCTAAAAGATAAGTATCAGTCTATGCTTAATTTATATGTTATGCATGTTTGTGCTACTGATGCTTGAATGTTATCATGTGTTCTGTTGCATGTGGATTTATTGTTAATCTTGTTTGAATCTGAATGGTAACAATAACTATGTGTTATGTCTTTAATTTCTATTAAAATGCATGTTATAAGTGTGTGTGTGTGTGTGTGTGTGTGTATTTCGCAGTGGTAGCATTACCCAGTCTCTATGTTGGTCGGGGATGTTATAGTTTGGTATCAGAGCTAAGTGAAGGCTCTGAGTAGTGGTATTGCCCGATATTGTTGGAAGGTTGGGGATGTTACAAATTGGTATTAGAGCTTTAAAGGCTAAGTTAAGGTTATGTTAGTGGAATTTCTCGGCCTGTTGGTGGCTAGGGATGTTACAATTTGATTATGGAGATATCCCATATTACATAATCAACAACACTACTAGCCAACCCATGGATACAAGTCATCCTATTAGAATTTTTCCACTTCTTTAGACCATTGCAAATTATTAAATTTTGAGAACTACGTAGCTTGATTAACTCTGTACCAAAACAATTCTCGATTAGGTCCTCGGAGTTTCTTTTGTAATTATTAGCTAAGACAAGGTCCTCATCTAGCCAAATAATATTAGGGTTTGAGTTATTGATTAAAATAATAGCTTGATTAGTTCTAGTTCTAGCATTAAAGTCTCCTAAGTGAAAGATACTACCATCATTTTCCATATTTTAGATATCTTTCTCTAAGCTTTTGTAGCAAAAGTTCTTATCTAGATTGTTTTTTGTATAAAAAGTAGAGTTAATAGGTGTGAAACAACATATTTCTATACAAATATTCTTAGCGTTAATATCGGATATCTCCATCTATATGTATTGATTGAGAGGATCTTTCTTATGAATCCGGATATGAGGAGAGATGTTCATTTTTTTCTAACATGCTATGTCTCCAATCCCTCAACGGGAAGATTTATTATTCCATGTGGACCACAAAACAAATACTTTGATATTAGGGACCTTACATTCTTCATGCTCCCAAGTTTCAACCAAGAGAATAAAATCAATGTCACTCAAGATCCATCTTAGTATAGGCCCTTTACCCCATGGAAAACCATGACAGTTCCAAAAGAGGATTCAAACAGTCTCAAATTTCTATTTATCATTGTCCTTTTGGTCTCTATCCGTAATAATAGATTTTAAATTCCTAAGTGTTTCCCATTTTGCTTATTTTCTGACTTCCTTTACCTTTTGAACTTCCTTCCTTAATTTAGCTTGATCTTTTGAAATGAAGTCTTCATTTATAAATATTATGAACCCTTTTAAGCTCATAGTTTTACTAATTATGTCATATTTATGGGGATTAGTGCTTACCATAACTCCAATCAACCTATCTTTATGTTCCATTTTTTGCCCAACCTTTTTGCTTCTATCAGGCCAATTGTTTCAATTTGTGATTTATTTTTCAATTCCTCCTTGACTATTGCTAATGTGTCCTCATATTTATACGAAAAATTATGAGGTTCAAGGATATTTTGTTATGCTCATTGTCTAACTCTACGAGCTTATTCATTTCCTCTTTGATAGGTTTGATATGCAATTTGTGTTCCAATCTATTTAGGGACAAACTATTAATTAGATTTTCTTCAAACTCTTTAATTTTGTCACTAAGATTGTTATTTTCATCCACCTCTTCTTCCTTCGTTTGATTGTTTTTTTTTCTATTTCTTGTAATCCATCCTCCATTTTGTGTAGCTGAGTATGAAACCTTAATAGTTTAGTATCCATCTGTCTCTAAATATTATCCTGTATAGTTTGTTAGTCCTTCCTCTATTATATTAAGGTATCAACTATGATTTATTCATATTGAAAAATAAATAAATAAATAAGAAACTTGTGCACTTACCGTTTCAAATTTAAAAAATAAGGGTTTCAATAGTTAATAATATAGTTACCGTTGATCAATTTATTGCAAACTAGATTCACCATAAACCCGATAACCTAATAAATATTCATGTAGTAGAACCACAAAGATAATGATAACCTAATAAATATTCATACAGTAGAACGACAAAAATAATGATAACCTAATAAATATTCATGCATTAGAACCACAAAGATAATATTCACCACCGTAGAGATAATATTCACCCCAAAGATATATTTAGTACAACAATTCACCACAGAAATAATATTCATCAGCATATGTATTCACCACAAATGTATGAAAATATTAAAGATTAATAATTTTAATTTTATTTTAATATTTATAATATATTTTATGGATTTGAATTATGTTGGAGTTTATAAATGTTACAACATGTTTAGTAGTGAACAATTAAAATGAAATAGAAAATTAAACTTAAAGAAAGTGAACAAATAAACTTCAAATAAATTAGCCATTATAAAACTTAATAATCTATTAAAATTGAAAGAGATTTCCAAGTAAGTAAGAATCAAAACAATCAAATAATAAATAATGAAAGTAAAATTTTAAGTGATTAAGAATATATATGGTCAATATAAGTGATTAAGAATATATATGGTCAATATTAGATATTTTAATTGGTTAAGAATATATATGGTCAATATTAGATAGGGTTAAATAAGATTTAAAAAATTAAAAAATAAATAAAAAATAAATAAAAAATAAATAAATAGACAAAATTATAAAGTATTTATTTATTTTATGTTCTTATTTATTTATTTATATCTTATTTAACTTTATCTAATCTTAATCATATGTATATGTTTAATGAGTTAACTTTCTATTATAAGTATTCATTATTTCACATTTTTCATTCCTATATGATGATGATGATGATGATAAATGTCCACTAAGATCTAATTGGTCTATCGGACCTAAGACGATAAGTGATTACTTGTGATTCTTTAGAATTTTGTTTCTGTGCTCAAAAATCATTAAGCGAAGCTTTCCAAGATCACCATACTTTTGTTGAGTTAAGAGGTTAGGAAGGTTGGTAGTGTGATCAATATTTTGAAAATGAGATCTAATATGGGTATAGGCTGGACAA
>JZKD02S0878861.1:25155-44952 GCA_000966675.3 Picea glauca
TTCACTCTTGAACCCTAAGAATCTATCCTCTATTTGAGTTTGAATGGTATCTTTATTTTTTTTATCAATCATTGCCTCTAGCTCTATTTGGAGTTTTACGTCTCTTTCTTCACTCATTTATTTTAATGTTTCTAACTCTATTTGGATTTTGGCATCTTTCTCTTCTCTTTTTTTTTTTACTGATTCCATATAATCGTAAAGGATATCTAGGGTGATTTTGGGGGGTCTCCCCTTGTTAGGCTGAGTTTTTTTGAATAGGTGGTGGAGTGCTCATATTGAAAAGAAGAGAAAAAAGATGTAACAATTATTATTATTGATTGACTTTATCTCTCAAATCAACTTTTACTTTTGAAACTTAAAATAAATAAATAAATAAAATATATTTAAATCTCTTTACGTAAAATTAAAATTGAATCAAAGTAAAAAGTGACTCACCTCATTTAAGATGTCCAAATGCTCAACCCTTTGAAGAAGCCAAAAATCATTTCTGAAAACAATAGAGAAGTCCAGAGAAACTATAGAGATTATTCTGGGTAAAAAGGTAAAAACTACATAGATTATTCCCGTTCAAAACCCTAGATATATAATCTTATAAATAAAATATATCCTAATAAATAAATAAACAGAGAAGTATTATTCCTATTCAAAACCCTAAATATGTAATCTTAGAAATAAAATATCTCCTTAAAAAAAAGTATTATTGGCGTTGAAAACCCTAGATATATAATCTTAGAAATAAAATATCTACTTAAAAAAAAAGAGAAGTATTATGCCCGTTCAAAACCATAGAGGTATAATTTAAAAATCGTAGAGAACTAGTATGCCCGTTACAAACCTCAGAGAAATATTAATATCAAAACTACAAAGAAGTAGTATTCCTTCAAAACCTCAGAGAAATATTATTTCTGTTCAAAACTGCAGAGAATTATTATTAATTTTTTCCATTGTTTATTTAATGTCTAATATATTTAATCACTTCATTGGTTGACTCTTTTCTATCTCTCATAGCTTCATTTGAATCATGTGATTATGGGTGCAGTGTTCACTAAAAAAATTGGTATGTTTCTAAACTTCAATATAGTGCATATTCAAAATGTTTACTACATTTATGGTTAACTGAGAAAATGTACACACTCAAATATTTGAATATTGTTGAAGATAACCTATTAATATCAAAATATGACATAATAATTTGAAGTCAACCTCTTAATGTCACATTGTGACAAAATACTAGAGTCAATTAAAATGTTGCAACCATATTTTTAAAATTTTTAGGTTGTGACATAATATTGAAGTAAACCATATTATCAAAACTCATAGAATATTAAAATCGACCATAAATACACAATGCGATAGAATATTGAAGTGAAATTTATATTAACATTCTTTATTATATGATATATAAATTATATTTTAAAATTATATAAAACAACAATATATAGTTTAATGTATAGTTTATTACATAATGATAGTACAAACCATAATGGATGTTGCAATAAGAATGTAAATAAAAATGCAACATGTAAATTTAACACACGATTGGTACTCATCTTGGAAAGATTGTCACCAACTGCATACAAACCGTCCATGAACCTCCTAACCTTAGACTATATTGTTCATCACTCTCAATAGTGAGTCACCCCCGAGCTGGGACTAAACTCCACCCGAGTAAAGGGATACCTAACTGGACTAAAGGCTCAAACATAGTATTGAAGTAAACTTCTTAGGATATCAATGTGACAAAACTCTGAAGTTAATTAAAACATTACATCCATATTTTTTTTTTGTTTGTTAATTTGTGCAGGACCTGCGATTAACCTGTGGCTTGAGAAACCGCGACTCAGGGGCATCTAAGCCGTCAAAATCACCCGGGGATCGCACCCGGCCTGAGCCACACCAACCCTTAGCATGGTTGGATTTTTTGTCCCCGCAGGTTTCGAACCGGTGACTTTAACATCACGGAGTGGCTTAACAACACACTCCGTCACCGACTGTCCTACACCTCGGGGACAACATTACATCCATATTATGAATATATTTTTAAAGTCAATTATAAGGTCACAACCATACTATTAACCTCTTAATATCTTAGTTTGACATACAATTTAAGTCAACCACTTAATGCCTTAATGTGACATAATATTGTCATACTTGTAAAGTTGTAATTTAATAAAATATTATGGTAAGCAATGTAATATTTGATTGAATTGAAATTCTTAATGTCAAAATCTAAGATGATATTGACATCATCTTCTTAATTCTACAATGTGACATAATATTAAAGTTAATACTGATTATTCAAATATTGGTATTATTGTTTATTTTGAATATTTGTTAAGATGATGTTTGAATCAATTAATTATAAAACTTTACATTCAAATGCTAAAATTCAATTGAAATTTTAACTTATATAACATGATCTCTAAAATTAGGCAAAAATAAATAAAAAATCATTATATACATTTCAGCAGTCATATATTAGTGTAAATATTTAATTCGAATATTGTTAACAATAGAGTTTGACTGGAAAAAAATTCCAATAAAAAAATATTATTTTTTATTGTATTATAAAAAGAAATCACATTCTTGATAAACAAATTATGAAAATTGAAAGGTAAATTGCTATAAATAATTTGAAAAATAAACACAAACTAAAACTTGATTTTTTTTTTAAGAACAATGAGTAATTTCAACAAAATCTTGAAGTTTCCCCGGATGGGGTGACAGCGCGGCAAAGGCGACCACGTGGCTGCGAGTTGGAGCGGGGAGGCAGGGCGCTCACTGGCTCACGTCAAATTCACATTTAATCGCCATGAATTACCACAAATGCGTTCTAATGAGGAGCCTGCTCGCACAAGGCGAAGGTACCCGCACCGAGATTCAGAGTTTAATGCAGGAGGTGATGGGGATGTATATCGCAATTGGCATTATTTCCTGGTTCATTATTTGCAGCGCCCCTCCGGGAGACCAAGAGCTCTCGCAACATGGTATTCTACAACAGAACTCGCCCCACAGCAAGGCGGTTACCATTCGTTTGAGGGGGTCGCACAGTTTGGCTGTATCATCCCCTGGCATCGACATGCCACGACTTCGGGGAACACCGAGACGGGGAGCGGCCTGGTATGCCGCAAAGTCAAGACGCAAACGCAAGGAGGTCTTCGAAAGAGCACTCGCAATTGCTACAAGAAGAAGAAGAACGTAGGGCATGACAGTTGTGGAGGAGGAGATCCCAACCGAAGGACTGCCGAGCCCCCCCGCATACACCTTGTTCACCGTCCCAGAAAACTGGAACCCCCGCTCGTGTATTGGCATGAACAACACTTCAGGGATGGAAAGAGTGCGGGGTACTCCCGGCGACAGTGGAAACGAGGCACCCTACACTCCTTGCTATGTGGAGGAGGAGGCTCCCCCAGAGCCCACCCGAAATGACAAAAGATCTCATGCACCGGAAGGAATGGCAGCCACCAGCCCAACGCAGGCACCCTCACCATGCATGGACCACCTCAGCCTCCTCTTTGATGTTCACAATCTCCTCAACGACCAGGTCTTTCGCATCGATAGGTTGGAGCAACGAATAGATCTGTTCTTCGCCGCGCATTCCAGAGCTACGCCGAAGAAACAGTGTCCAACATGCGCCAGAGCGTACGCCTTCCCTGCACGCTGGAGGCACACTGAAGTTGCCGAAGCTCTCCTGGGTTTCGAGGTTACCTAATGTCTAATTCCCAGCTCTGTCTCTGGTTCTGTCTTACTGATATTTGCTTGAAGATAGCTAGTTTTCTTTATGCTTCAGTTTTAGCTGCAAATACTAGTTTTAATTTTGCCACTCCCGGTTTCCTACGGGCGGGAGATAGCAGTGCTATTTTTGATACTCTTAGACTACTCTGCAAAGACAATGACATGTGGCCAGGGATGTCCAGCTGTCTCGGTTTCCTGCTAAGGCGGGACAGCTGGAATCCACAAAGGTGTTGTACTATGTTTATATTAATATAACAGGTTCCGTCTTTTTATTTAAAAAAAAAAAAAAAAAAATCTTGAAGTTAATTGAAATGTTGCATCGATATTATGAACATATTGTTATTGTAGTCAATTATAATGTCAAAAACATATTATTAACCTCTTACTATTGTACCTTGTAATCATATTATAGTAAGACATACTATCACAATGTGAGATTTCATTGAAGTGGACCTCTTAATGTCACAATATGAGATGATATTGTAGTTAACTTCTTATTGTCACAATGTGACACAATATTATTGTCCAGTCAATATTTATATGATATTTGAATATTAATGTTATTTTTTATTTATTTATATTGTTAGCATAAAGTTTGAGACAACAAATTATAAGAATATCAATATATAAATAAGGGACTTATAGACAACTCACTTCACCAACACAGATTCTCTAGTCTCTATTCTTGGTTTGGTGATGAGTTCTCAACCTTCATAATTGGTTCCAAGGCCTTAATTCTAGATTATAGGTCCAAGTGAAAACGTCTCTAGAACATTATATGCTCTACAATATGGAAATAAACAAACATAATCTTTCTCAATTAAAATTGTGTAGCTTACTGATTGACTCCTTTTGATGGGTTTCCAATCACATGGGTCGCTTTTATACCCTATTCATTCATTCTTCACGTGTTCTTTCCCAACATACATTCGATTGAGGTCTCTTTGTCAATGAAAGATTAAAACAATTAGTATGTATGACTATCAACTTGTCGGTAATGGCCAAATCACTTGTCCGATATCATATTCAAATGCACTATGGTTGATAGCTCTATGATTAATGGAACAAAATTATATGATAGTAAAAATATAATCATAACAATGAGAATCCAATTCAATTACAAAGTGTAATTGAAACCCTATTTTCAAATACGAACAAGGTTGATTATTCAATTCATCCTTCTTTGGCTTCTTGAGATGGTGTTTATTGATTGCATAATCTCTAGAATTAAATTTCCACACAAAATGAAGAATTATATCAACTTTCTATGTAGTGTTTCGATAAAAAAATGAACTAAACTTAATGCACCTTTGCTTGAAATCACCATAAGAATGTACTCAATTTTAGAATGCAATTTTCATTACAAGGCACTTCTCATCAATATGTATGTATTATTCCCAAGTGACTATACTAACATGAATGAAGCTTCACCAATAATTATATTATAAATCACAATTGCTTCACTAGTTTCTTGTTCTTATGATCAACTCCAATTAAACTTATCCCTCATTACATGAATCACATAAGAGATGGAAAGTAATTAAAGCATGAAAGAGATGGTCGTTTCTTAAGCACATATCAGTTGGCCATTCGTTAATTTATGAGATGGATATCCATTACATTTATAAGATAACACACACAGACACACACGAAAAGCATTTACTTTCATGTGGAAAAAGAAAACCTTTCCAAATAATTTCCAAGGAATTGTAGGTAATAAACCCATGGGATTTTGAACCATGAAATTCCACATGACCAATGAAAAGGAAGGAAATTAAAGTACTTTATCATTTCATTATTTATTGACTAAGTGGAATATCCCACCACCTAGATCCTTGTCCCAAATAATACAAATCCCATCCATCCTTCTTTGACCCCAAGAGATCAAGACAACTTTCCAGGATTGTAAATCTTATATGACTTGTGTATGGCCTCCGGGCATTGGAAATTGTAATACCCTGGTTTTGAGCTCCCATATTAATTAATGTATTTTATTAACTTATGAAAGGATAGAGTGCCCAAACAATTAAAAGAGGCCATCTTCCTAGGAAAAGTAATGTTTTGAGAATTATTAATAATGAAATACTTCACTCGCTGCAAGACAGAAAAGGACAAGATTTATAGGGGGCTATGATTCCACAAGAGAGGGAGCTTGAGGGGCTAAGTCATTTTATCATATTTTATTTACCCATAATTTTTTAATGGAGAGAATTAGTTACATGAGCTTCTTGGGGAAGGCCACGTGGTTCTTGATTGCAAGTAAATATTTAAACCCATCTTGTGCGTTGTTTGGTGGTTCTGGTTCTTCTTCTAGTTTTTCTTCACTCATCCTATTCATCTTGAGTGGGCCTAATGGTTAAGAACATGTGTTTCCTCCTAAGAGGTCACAATTTCAAATCCATAGGGGGTAGGGTATGTATACCTCCGTAGACTTTACCATTAAAATCGCTGGGCAGAGGAGGTCTCATACACCAATTTGGTGTTTGGCTTGGCTGTGACCTTAAAAATAGATAATAATAATAATTATTATTATTATTATCATTATTCATTGTTAACACTCTTCATTTTGTTCACTTTTTCCCTCATTCATTCTTTTTGTTGTAATGGGACCATAAGGGGACAATTATTGAGGAGGAAGACATTATTCGTTGGTTGTAGCAGTGACTGGTGTGTTCCATTCATGAATTGATTCTTGTGTGACTGGGAGGAATTGGCATGTACTAAATTTTATTCACAATTGGAATCCTGAGAGTCCCAACATAGATATTCCTGACCAAATGCACTAGAGCCCTGGAAGGAGGTGGAAATCTTGAGCTACTGCGTGGTAGAGAAGAGGATCCATTCTCTTGGGTTGTGCAGGATGGATAGAGAAAAGCTGGTGTACATGGATTTCTAATTTTCTATGTGTGTTGAGAAGCCTATGAGAGCTTGAGTGCTAAATGGTTTGGGAAACTGAGTGACACCCTAGAACCATCCTTGTGGATTCATAGCCTTGGCTCAGGGGTGACATTGCTATTGAGACTTGGAACAAAAGTGTCTACGGTTGGGTGGAACATCCTTGGTCTGCAGCCAATTGGTGAAACATCTTTATTACGATAAGTGTTCTCTATCATGTGTTTTCTTTGTTGTATATTTATTTTCATTGTATATGAATTATTGTCTCTAAGATTCGTATGTTATAACTTGCATGCTTATTGTTATTCATGGAATGTTTGAAAATTATTTATAATGTAGAATGAATCTTTATTATTTTATGTGTTGTTATCATGTTATTTCATGCTTCTTTAATAATTAAAGGGAATCAAAATTCAAATTTAAGTTTCGACGAGAGTTCTTGAGGTAGCCTGCCTAGTCCGGGGGTGGTTGGGTATGTTACAGATTGGTATCATAGCTTCAGGTTGAAACACTAGACTGGTATGGGCTAGAATTGTTGGACCTGGTATTCTGTGTAGGAAAGTTAGTTGGCATCAATGTCAACCATGACAAGTCTATGCAGAAAATATCATGAGAAATAACGTTGCAAAAACTTAACAGAAGCCAGAGCATCGTGAAGACATAGATTCTTTGTAAAGGATCATGGAATTGTGATTGTTCCCTTTTGGATTTCATGAGCAATCACAACCATTGAATCAAGGAAAATGTAGATCGTCATATTGAGAGTCATGTAATTAATGACCACCATATCGAACTGGTCGATTGTTAGTCATTGATCAAAGCCAATCGAGAGATAGAAAACTCTGGAACTTCACCACTTTGGTGATTCTTGGAGGCATGGAAGAAGCTTGAAATCTTGAAGGCCAAATTCGTGAAATATTTTCGGTCGTCCGATATGATAGTAATTTCAGGTGAAATCTCCATCGTTGATCATGGTCATCCAACGTTGACCCTCCAGATGAAAAGAAGTTTGAGTCCTAGAAACCCTGAAGGCCGAATTTGAAAATTTTTGCCAACCATTAGATCGAGGAAGGAATTCGAGAGTAATGTGAGCCATTATATCATAAGTACAAGGATAGTGAAGATTGAGGACTCCGGAACTTCACACTTTGGTGATTACTTGAGATTAGGAAAAGCCACAAAGTGTCGAATTTGTGAAGTGCTAAAGCCATGAAGTGCAAAGCCGTAATCGTGAAATTGTGCAGGCCGTCAGATATGGAGTAGAGTAATGTGGATTGTCCATTTGGTGAATGACATGTTTTATGCCACATGGTCAGGGTGCCGTGTGGGGACACGTGTCACATGGGTTTGGTGCCTTTTGGACCCCAACATTTCCATTTTCGTGTGACACATGGCACACATACCATGGGTCCATGTCACCATAGGTGATATCAGCATGTCATTGCATCTCCGATATTATGGCCTCCAGGACTGTTGAACATCTCTACCAACAAAAGTTCCAAAGGCCAAAGTAGCGAATTCACACAAACCGTCGATCTAAGATCCTTTCAGGACTTTTCTCAACCATTGGATTAATCTAGTGGAAGGATATCGTAAGTGGAGGTGTTAATCGATGGTAAGTGGTGACCATCACTTTATGACCATTTCAATAGGTATCACTCTGGGGGAGTTGAACAAATTGAGAGTTGTAATATCCTGGAGTCCCGAAGTGTTGAAGTCTTGACAACCGTAGATCAATATCAGCTAGGTTCCTTCCTAGTTGTTGGATAAAGAAGTGGGAGGATAGATTAAGTGGGGAGTTTTAACCAACACGCATCAATCACCTACACTTTATGACCACTTCGAAAAGTATCACTCTGGGGGAATTGAACGAATCGAGAGTTGTAATATCCCAGAGTCTAGGAGTGCCAAAGTCCTAAAATGAATAAGAACTATCCATCCCAATGCATGATTAAGTTGTGATTGTTGATTCATTGAAGACTCTAGATGATCTAGGATCATCCAGTCAATAGGAGATTAAATCTCAGCCATCCAATCTACTAGTAAAGATAGAAAAAAAATGGCTAAGTGTTGGAATTTTTATGAGTCCGTAAGTCTGAAGGTCCATGAGTCCGTGAGTCTGAAAATTTAGAAAAATGGCTAAGTGTTGGAATTTATATGATTCTATAAGTCTGAAGGTCCATGAGTCTGAAAATTTAGAAAAATGGCTAAGTGTTGGACCTACTATGAGTCTGTGAGTTAGTGAATTTGAATAGACAGAAAAATAATCTAAGTGTTGAAGATTTTCGAGTGAACTCATAAAAGAAAGAATTATGATATAGTATTGGAACAAATTGTGCATAATTTCATGGATCTTGTTAAGTTATTTTATCCTAAAAATTTTTGTTGGCTGGACATTTTAAAGAATTAGGGAGTATAACCATATCATTTCAAGATAAGGATTCATATTCAAGAAATGGAGGAAGGAGAGGGACCCCTCATTCATGAAAAATAAGCCAAAGGTCAAAATATCAGTGTTGGTAATGCAGAGACAAAATCAAATGGTTACAGGAGAAGAGGGGAACAAGAAACCTTAATAGAGCCTATGAGAATCCTGAAAGTAGAAGTGTAGAGTTACAAAGAAGACAATGAGAGGTTGATGAAAGAAAAAATTTAGATAAACGATCCAGTATTTCAAAGCCTAAATCAGTTTCATGGGAAAGCAAGGAAATAATCAAACTTAAGGTAGGAAGAACAATAAAGTTATCATGAAAGAAGGGGTAACTACAGAGGAGATTCTCATTCAAGAAGTTCCAAAAGAACTGATATACATTACTCCCTACCCTACTCAACAAGGAAATTTTATGCATCTAAAGACTCCATAAGAAGCCCAGAAGTGTCTCCTGTTAGGGACCAAAGAAGAAGGCATGAATTGGAAATTTTGCAAGGAGATTTGAGGAAACTTAAGCCACCATCCTTTGATGGTGAAAGAGAAAGATAATATGATGTTGAAGCATGGTTTCTCGGACTCAAGAGGTATATTCAATTGCATAACTACTCCTCAAACCGAGAAGAAATAATTGTCACATACCTTTTACATGGGAAAGTTGTTATGTGGTGGGATCAACTGAAGCAAGTTGAGTACATTAATGAGAGAAGGATCACTTGGAAGTAATTAAAGAAATATTTTCAAAAGGAGTACCTTTCATAGCACTTCTATGACAATAATATGCAAGAGTTCTTTGAACTAAGGTTGGGAAGAATGACCATGGTAGAGTATGAAAATAAGTTCTTGGAATTTCTAAAATACATGGGGTTTATAAAGGATGGGAAGGTGAAAATGCAAATATTTTTTAGTGTAATTCCTTCATTTTATAAATAAGATTCAATATGATGATCCTGAAACTTTGACTGAGACTATCAGGAAGGATAAGTACCTGTATGAGAAAGGAAAGGGAAGAGAATCCATGCAAAAATCTTTGAAGGATAAGAAGAAGGATAAATATGATCAGATTAGGATGGGGTTCAAACCTCCTTTCAATAGAAACAACCCTAATAAAAATCAACAAGATCAGTCTACTAAGGAGGAATCCAAGAAAGAGGGATCCTTGGCGAAATTGGAAGACCACCAATCCAATGTTGGGGGTGCAAGGAAAATGACCTATACAAGGATTTAACTCACAAAGGAGATAAAAGAGAAGAACATGCACAACATCCAAGAGGCTAAAACAGTGGAGGACATGGTAAGAATATATGTAGCCTTAGAAGATAGACAAGAAGAGTACCAATCTAATATGATCGAAGTGGAAGGTAAGATCATTAATCATCATGTTGCTATTTTAATTTATTTAGGAGAAATTCTTGGTTACATTGATCGTAAAATAATGTATAGATTACATTTGGAGAAAAGTAAGCTAGAGAAGTCAAGTTTGGTTCAACTAGCCACTGGAACAAAAAGAAGGATCAATGAATACATCATAGGTTGTCTAGTAAATCTTAATGGATTAAATACCATTATTGATATGAATATCATCCCATTAGGATCTTTTGACATCCTAATTGGAATGGGCTAGTTGGACTAGCACCGTGTTGTCCTAGAATGTCATAAAAAGACTTTTACAAGTCTTGATGAAGAAGGAAAATATAGAAATGTGAAAGGAATTCCAATACCCATTTCTATAAGGGATATTTCATCCTTAGAACTGAAGAAATGTTTCAGGAAAGGATGTCAAGTGTATGCAACCCATGTGGAGGATCTAGAAAGGAAAAAAGGGCCAAGCCTTGAATATGTTTTGGTACTACAGGAGTTTGAATTTGTATTCCAAGAAATACCAGGATTCCCACCAAAGAAGGAGATAAATTTCTCTATTTATTTAGTACTAGGAGCTGCCCCAGTATCAAAAACACCTTACATAATGAGTACACCTAAATTGAAAGAATTACAAATGAAATTGGAAGAGTTTTTGAAGAAAGGGTACATACATCCAAGTGTTTCACCTTGGGGAGAATCAATACTCTTCATCAAAAAGAAGGATGGAGCATTGAGGTTGTGTATAGACTTTAGACATCTGAATAAATCCACTGTGAAGAAAAAATACCCTCTACCCAGGATTGATGACCTCTTTGATCAACTAAGAGGAGCAAGGATATTTTCAAAGATAGACTTGAGATTAGGATACCATTGGGTAACAATAAATGAAGAAGACATCAATAAGAAAACCTTTAGAACCAGGTATGAGCATTATGAGTTTTTAGTGGTTCCATTTGGACTAACCAATGCACCAACTGTCTTTATGTGCTTTATGAATGTAATATTCAGAAATTATCTGGATAAATTTGTCATTGTGTTCTTTGATGAAATACTTATTTATTCCAAGTCCGAGGAAGAGACTGAACATCACTTGAGGTTGGTGTTATAAGTTTCGAGGGGACATCAGCTCCATGCCAAGCTTAGTAAGTGTTCTTTTTACAAAGAACAAATCCATTACTTGGGACACATTATTTCATAACAAGGCATATAAGTGGATCAAAAGAATATTGAAGTCATATCTTTTATGGGATTAGTTGGTTACAATAGAATATTTATAACAGGTTTCTCTAAGATTGCGCATCCCATGACTTATTTTCAAAAGAAGGGAATTAAATTTGAATGGACAACTGAGTGTGAGGAGAAAACTATTTCACCTATTTTAAATATTTTTGAGCCAAATGAAAGCTTTGTGGTATGTACAGATGCATGCAAGGAAGGACTTGGTGGAGTACTCACTCAAAATGGACATGTCATTGGCTATCAGTCCATAAAGCTCAAGGAACATGAGGGCAACTATGCCACACATGACTTGGAACATGTTTTCATTGTTCATGCATTGAAGATGTCGAGGGATTATCTCATGGGGAAGAAATTTCAATTAAGAAAAAACCATAATAGTATGAAATATCTTTTTGAACAACCAACATTGAATGCCAGGAAAATGATATGGCTGGAATTTTTAAGTGAATATGATTTTGACATCAAGCATATCAAAGGAAAATAAAATAAAGTTGTTTATACACTTAGTAGAAGAGTACATCTCATGCATGCTACAACCATTAGTATGCATCAATCAGATTTAAAGAGTAGAATTTTAGATGATGTTGTTACATATCAACATTACCTACAGGTGAAGGTAAGCTTACATCAAGTAAATGTACAACATAAAATTTAAAAATATGAGATGAAGGAAGATGGAGTACTTATGCATAAAAATACAATTTATGTTCCTAGTTACAGAGAGCTTAGGAATTTGGTATCAAAAGAAATGCATAATGTTTTGTATGTCAGACATCATGGTTACTGGAAAACAATTGCAACAGTAAGAAGCCAATTCTTTTGGCTAGGAGAGAAGAAATATGTTTTTGATTACATTACCAGATGTATGGAATGTCAGAGAGTGAAGGTTGAGCATAGGCACCCAACGGGTTTTCTTCATCCATTACAAATTCCAAAGAAGAAATGGGAAGTGGTAACCATTGATATTTATAACTAAATTTCCTAGGACAATGAGACAACATGATTCAATTATGGTAGTGGTTGATAAATTGACAAAGGATTCTCATTTTGTTCCTGTAAAAATGACTCATACAACAACTAATATTGTGTAAATTTACATGAGGGAGATTTCTAGGTTGCATGGGATAACCAGGACAATTGTTTCAGATAGAGATACAAAGTTTACTTCAAATTTTTGGAGGGGATTGTTTAAATTATTTGGTACAAATATGAAATTTAGCACAACATACCATCCACAGTTAGATGGGAATATATAGAGAGTCAACCAAGTAATTGAAGACATGTTGAGAATGTATGTGATGGATAAGCTATGTAAGTGAGAAGATTACTTGCACTTGGTTGAGTTTTCCTATAATAATGGGTATCAAGATTCATTGAAAATGAGCCCATTTGAATCCTTGTATGGTAGGAATTGCAATACTCCAGTGAGTTGGGACAACCCAATAGATAGAGTAGTACTTGGGAAAGAATTTCTCAAGAACATGGAAGATTTGATGGCTAGAATTAAGAAGAGTTTAAAGGCAACTCAAGATAGAAAAAATCAATATGATAAGAATAGAACAGCTAGAGAATTTAAAGTGGGGGATCATGCGCTTTTGAAAGTAAATCCCAAGAAGAGCTCATTAAATTTGGGTAGTTGTACAAAGCTAATAGCCAGATTTTGTGGTCCATTTGAGATATCTAATAGAACAGGGTCAGTGGCATACATGCTTGCATTGCCTTGTTCCATGCGTATGCATAATGTATTTGATGTCTCATTTCTAAAAAAACATGTACATGATCCTAACCATGTTATTGATTGGCATCTGATTCAGGTAGAAACAAAGGGATACTTTCAGGTCCCGCCAATGTGCATATTGGAAAAAAAAAATCAAAATGCTTCGGAATTGAGTTATAGAGCTAGTAAAAGTTCAGTGGACCTGCTACAATCTTGAAGATTCTACTTGGGAGCATGAAGATTCCATGCAGGCAAAGTACCCGCGACTTTTTGAATACATTTTAATATTTGTTTTGTATATGCATTAAGGACAACACCAAAATAATTGGGAGGGGAATGCAAGACCCTGATTTTGAGCCCCCATATTAAATATATATATATTTTAACTTATGAAAGGCCAGAGTGCCAAAACGATTAAAAGAGGCTAACATGCCTAGGAATTGTAATTTTTTGAGCATTATTAATAATGAAATACATCATTGGCTACAAAACGGATAAGGACAAGAGATATAGGGGGATATGATTCCACAAGAGAGGGGGATTGAGGGCCTAAGTCATTTTATCATAATTTATTTACCCATAATTTTTTAATGGAGAGAAGTGGTTACATGAGCTTCTTGGGGAAGGCCATGTGGTACTTGATTGCAAGTAAATATTTAAACCCATCTTGAGGGATGTTTGGGGGTTCTGGTTCATCTTCTAGTTATTCTTCAGTCACCCTATTCATCATTATTCATTTTTCACACTCTCCATTACGTTCACTTTTCCCTCATTCATTCTTTTTGTTGAAATGGGACCATAGGGGTGAATTATTGAGGAGGAATCCAATAAGTGACTGGTGTGTTCCAACCATTAATTGATGCCTTCATTCCCAGGAGGCATTGGCATGTAATAAATTTTATTCGTAGTTGTGAGTCTTGAGAGTCCCAATGTAGATATTATTGACCAGATGCAGTAGAGCCCTGGAAGGAGGTGGACAACTTGATGAACTGCATGGCATAGAAGGGGTTCCCTTCTCTTGGGTTGTGCAGGATATATAAAAGAGATATGGTGTACTTGGATTGTTGTGTGTGTTGAGAATCCTGTGAGAGATTGAGTGTTGACTAGTTTGTGAAGCTGAGTCACACCCTAGAACCATCCTTGTGGATTCATAGCCCTGGCGTGAGGGTGACATTACTTTTAAGAATTGGAACAACAATGTCTAGGATTGGGTGGAATGTCCTTGGTCTGCAGTCATTTGGTGAAACTTTTTTCTTAAGAGAATTTCTCTATGTTATGTGTTCTCTCTGCTATATATTTATTTCTTCTATGTATGAATTATTGTCTCTGAGATTCGTAAGTTATAACATACATTCTTGTTGGTTATTTTTATGCATGGCAAGTTTGAGCATTATTTATACTTTAGAATGAATATTTATTATTGCATGTGTTGTTATCATGTTTCTTTCATGCTTCTTTTATATTTAAAGGGCATCATAATTCAAATTTCAGTTTCTACAAGATTTCTCGAGGTAGCGAGCCCGACCCGGGGGTGGCTGGGTATGTTACATAAAAAATTTGTGTGTGTCTCCCAATTAGCCTACAGGGTAGTGTGTGACCTCTTAGGATAAGGATATAGTAGACAACCCTAATAATAGAGAATTGGTAGTGTCTGATCATGGGGAGGAAAAGTTTTATGTTTGTGGCTTTAGTGGTCAATAGGTTTCCTAATATGTTTATAAGATCATTATAATAGTGCAACAATCAATTAATGATAGCCATGGATATTCAATATTAGAGTAGATAAAAATGAGCGAAATATAGAGATGTTGGCATTCATCAATTTATAATGGATAATGAAATTAAGAGTGGATTAATAGAGCTACCACTAATAATTTATCTTTATAACCATTACCAAACTCATAAAAATACACTAAACATCAATAACAGAAGCATATTAAACACATATGAGAGATCCTCACTAGACATAAAATCAATCACATAATGGACATAAATATTTACCGTGGAAACGAAAATGGAAAAACCAACATCCAAATGGTCCTTAGTCTCTATTTTGATAGTCTTTGGTTTCAATGCAACTTATGGATCTTGTGCATCCTCACCCTTTGTCCAGCAAGGGCCAAAAACAAAAACCTTTGAGAGTCAATTTAGAATAAGACATAGATATAGATGGAGGTAGTGGGATGGCCAAGAGTCATTGTCCTTCATTTTACTTTCCCTAAATTTATCTTTTATTTCATTTTTTCTTTTACATTTCATTCTTTTTTTCTTTTTATTCCATTTATTATTTAGAACTTGCATTGTATTTTCTTTTATTTTCTAACATTCCTAAATTTTGAAATTGCACTAGTAGGTATCAAGTCTTACAACCATTCACTTGGTCAAATGAAGGAAAATGACTCTTGGCCATCCCAACCTAGATCAATGTACCTTATGTCTACTTCTCTGGAGTATGTCTCTAACTCTGGCTCCTTTCTATAGCTACAACTCTATCTCTGGCTTTGGCTCGTGGATTTAGCTACCAAATATTGTTATAACTATGGTCGTGGCTCTAGTTATTGGCTCAATTGTTCCCATATTTTAAAAGTCTATGCATTGCATCTCAGGGTTGAGAAATCTTCAAATTTGAACGCTTCAGTTAGAGTTCACTCCAATCTTCAACATGCAAATATTTTTCATTCTCAAACTTAGAGATGATCTATCTTAAAAAATAATGAAATCCAAGTCAGGTTCTAGTTTTTTCTTGTTAAGGGAGATCCAAATCAACATTCCTTCATGAAATACATATATTATGTGAAGCGTGGTCTACCTTATTCTAGTAGAATTAGTTGCTTCCTAACATGGAAATAACCCTCTATTGTTTGCATGTTCTTACTAGCACCCTGTGTCTACAATAATGTTGCTTGAACGACCTATTTAGTGTCAAATAAAATCACCTTATTCTTCTCAAAAAAGTTGATGAATCCTAGACTTGTATGGTTGTAGGTGATTGTTGGTCTTTAGATCTGCACCTTACTTCTAAAGGGAAGAGATAGGACACCTCAAGTGTTGTAATTATTGTTTTTTATGAAGTAAGTTTGTTGGTCAGCCGATACATAGGTTTTCAAGGGTAGAGACCTAGTTGGAATTTTCAACAATATCTCTATAAGGTTTCCCTTAGCTGGTGGCATGCATTTTGGAAAGCAGATAAAGGTATGAAGAATAAAACAAAGGAAATACAAAAAAACATGCAATTTGTTACTTGTTGTATGAAATTTCAGACTTGAAATAATATGTCAAATCCAAAACATGTACCTGGAGACAAATCATCCTAACATGTTGTATTACAATAATCTATTCACTGAAACAATAGCTAAGATGATGTTGCATGATAATAAACAGTTCATTGAGACAATAACTGAAAGGAAAAGAAACAATAATTTTCATACATTTCAATTTGCATCTAGATAAGATAATAAGACACACAAGATTTGAGAAAATACATTCTATCACCAAAAATTATATTCAATAGGTGGGAAAATTAACAGTTTTATGCTTCAAGGCCCAACCAAAATCTCGATGCTTGATATCCCCAAAAAACACGACCTTTACATTCAAAGATCCCTCTATTTATCTCTATCCAAAGAGGGTTCGATTACCTATCTAGGATCTAAAATCTAAAGTTCAACTTTACATCACAATCAGATCCTGTAGATACAATTTCACTGTTGCTGCCTAATTACAAATTGTTTTTTTTTTTAAATTTAGTGGAGTTGAGATGAAGTGTCAATTCATAACTCCCCATCATTTTGACCTCAAAAACATTGTTCTTATCAAAGAAAATAGAAACTTATTACATGTGGCATTAGTGCCTCTAACTAAACCCAAACAAAATTCTATTAGAGCAACTGAAACTTATTGTTTATAATTGAAGTAAACAAGATGCATAGAAAATGTCTTCATAAGTTGTTGTTGGCAGTTGACAATGCATGGCTTCCCACATAGACCAAAAACTGGAGACCAACCTTGAAAACAGGTGGATCAAGCTGGCACATGTCTCGAATTCGCTTACCCTTTGACAACGACAAACACTTAGATTATGTCCTTCAAGAGCATGCATGTTTTCTGATGATTCTTTTGTAGCTTCTGATACATTTTTTGCATATTTGTGTATTTTAGCTCAAGGGCTTGGTTTTGTTGTTGTAGATTCTGGATTTGTTGCCTCATGTCATCATTTTTTTGCTTGAGAGGTTGCACCTAGTGGTTGTCATCCATCTCCATGTTATCTTAAACTTTTTGCTTGATTAATGTCTTTACATTGCTTCCATTCTTGAGCCCCTGCTCTTCCACTACAATAGGTTTATTGGGGTAAATGGACAACTTGGATTTCCTTAGCCTCATTTCATATCTCGACGATTTCTCAGGTTTTTTATCAATTGCCTCTCTCATAGGTTCCCACACCATCAAATTTTTTCTTTTCATCTCTGGTTTGACATAATGGGGAATTTGCTCAGGGGCCAGCTCTGCATCTATAGTTATTCCATCATATTCCTGCTTAGGTTCTGGACCAAACTCCATCAAATTTTGTTCTTATTTTGGATCTACAATGTACTCTATTTTTAAAGTAGCATATTTTACACTTGAGGTCTCCCCTTCACTACATTTATGCCTTGCCTTATCCCTTTTCATCCTTTTCAATGTATGTATAGCCATCTCCTCCATATTGGAAAATTCATAGAGGTCTTCTTCAGTGTCCTCATCCTCGATTATTATGGGATTTTTCTCCTTTAAGGATGGATTAAATAGTGACTTGGAATTTAACCTTAATTGGTTTATGAGCCTCGTTTTTCTATTATTTTTTCTTGGAATTTCAGGGGCCTAACTCCCTTTCCTCTTTTTTCTCCGTTTAGACTCAGGGTGTCTATTGGCACAAATTCTATTGCAACAATATCAGGACTAGATGGTTTATTCCTCCTTTCTCTGCTTGTTTTGACTTGATATTTTTGTCTTGTTGCATGGTAGTGGGCATAATATTATCCTCAAAATGTTCATGTCACAATGGGCCTATTGGGATGGCCTGTTCATCTCCCTGTTTAATATAGTTCCTGGAATACTCTTTTCCACTTTCCCTCTCCCTATGTTTTGTTGTAGAAGACCTTAATTTTTTTTGAGGGATTTATTCTCTTGGTGGAGTAATTGATATTTCTTTCTCAAGTTGGGTTCCCCCCTTTTTAGGTGTGATCTTCTTTTTGGCTTGCTCGGTAGCTTTCAATGAACACCCAGGTTGAGGAGAAACCTTAATTGCTTAGTTAATCTCGTCCTTATGTTCTCTTGGTCATGGAATACCTTCCTTTCCTTCCTCCTGTAACCATAAAGACTCCAAAAAATACGTCCAACAAATTTCTATTTCGTTTAAAGAAAAGAGAACCAGTATTTTAATGAACCTTTGGTGATATAAGCTTCTATGAGAAGATTCAGGGTAATTCTAGATTCTCTTTGACATTTTAGCTAGGCTCTTAAGAAAATAGAAGGGGAGGTAATTATGGATTCTGGATTCTCTTTCTTCCCACATAATAAGCATGCCTCTAAGTAAAAAACCATGGAATCACTATGGCCTTTCCTATTGTGGCAGAGACAAACAAGGGATTCCTTACCTTATGTATACTTCTTAGACTTGGTATTCCTAATTTTACTAATATATTTGCCACTTCTTCTAATTGTTGGTTCAATTTTTTGTCTTTGAAATTTCCTCTTCTCTTCCTTATACAATCTACTACAAGAAAGATGAAGTGGTGGTGTGTTTCCACCCCCAATTTTTTTTCTTTCTTCTTATGAGAAACACAATTCTTCCATGTAATTTTCCTCCACAAAAGTGATCTTAGTGCACATGGCCTTTTCCTATCTTCCATCAAAACCCAGGCCTTCATTCTTTAACCTTAGCTAAAGCTACAATGAGGCTTAGGATGCATTTTCTTATCTTTCCTATCCCTTTACCTTCACATCCCATCCACCTTAACAATTTCAAACCAATGCCTCTAGTATGCTTTTCAAATTCAACAAAGTTTGCATGAGAAATGTATGAGGGTGAGATTATCATGCTTGTATTAGTCATAGTGTTGGATTATATAGTAGTAATAGGAGGAGTTTACTTAGTGTATTTGAAATATGCTTGTATCTTTTCGAGTTCCTCCTCATTCTCTACCAAATATTTTTTTAGCTAAGTCATCATTTGAGTGATTCTCTTTTTCATCCATCCAAATTACCTTTTCTTCCAATTTCACAAGCTAAACTATGTGCTTGTCCCAATTGGACATAATATTTTTGAGGGAGTTGTTGGTCCCCGGTTTTGACTATGTTCTATGCCCATACTACATACCATTGACCTCCAACTCTATGCCAGTACCACCCTTTTTGACCTCCTTTGGATATAATCAACACCCTT
>JZKD02S0878861.1:44962-75221 GCA_000966675.3 Picea glauca
AAGACTAGACGCTTGCCTGCACATACTGTGTATCAGCTCGAAGTATACCAACCCTGGTTTGACAATTTAGTGATTCAGGACACTTAAAAGCTACAATTTAGCAGCCTGACAGGAGTCTTGACATTCAACAAGCCGCTTCTTTATGAATGGTAGCAATTTTGTAGATGCCTCAAGATTTTTTTCCAACTTTTCCTTCTTTTGGTCAGACATATAGATACCTTCTCTTTCAAGTGAATATTCTATTCTTGATATTTCACATTGATGGCCTATAATTCTTCCAACCTTTATCCTTTTTATTTACCCATGATGAGCCTTCTTTCTCTTCAAATATTTGGCTATTGTGTCATGGTGAATGATTCAACTACTATGATAAATTATGATCCATAAATGGCGGACTTATATCTCACTTTCTTCACCAACATAAATACTCTTTGGAATTAACTTTTGTTATATGTTATATTTATGTGCCAAGTTCTCTACCCTTAGAATTGATTCCAAGGCCTATATTCCATATTATATTTTTGGATGAAAACTTCTCTACATCGCTATATTATTTTCAAAATTCCAATAAAAAATTACAATGTTGCTCAATTAAAATTCAATTACTTATTGATTGAATCCTTCCAATGGATTCCTAATCATATGGGTTGCATGTATCCCTTTTTACTTGGAAACATGTGCTTACCCAACATACATCCAATGGAGATCTGTTTGTCAATACAATATTCCAACAATCAATATGGATAATTATATGCTTGTAGGTAATGCATGAATCACTTGTACAATAGTAGATTCAAATGCACTATGGTTCATAACCCTATGCTCAATGGAACCAACTCAATATAATAGTGACAAGATCAACATAACAACAACAAGATAAACATAAAAAATACAAGCTGAATCAACTGCAAATTTTAATTGAAACCCTACTATCGAATATGAACAAAGCTAATTTTTCCTTGCATCCTTGTTTGGCTCCTTGGGATGGTGTTTATTGATTGCACAATATTTGTATTTATTTCCACACAAAATTAACAAGGGTTGCATGGCAGCACAATCCCTATCGAGTTAGTTGGGAAATGTATTCTAAAAAATGAAACTTAATATAGTTAAATGCACATGAAATGGATAATTTTTGTCAGAAGATAATAAGAAAATAATACATAAAATAAAGAAGAACAAAATTATTTTTTATGCAATAGGAGAATGATAAGAATCAAGAAAAAACAATAAAAAACATTTAGTATTGTTCACGCAAAAGTATTTATCATAAGACTTTGTTAAAAACAAGAAAAAATGCAACGTATTAAATGTTTAATGACGAGGTTAGCATACGCGGGAAGAAAATAAGTGAAATATTCAATGGGAAAGTTAGCATATGTGGGAAGTGTTGATACTTGAATACATTTGGATTGAAATGGAAACCTCACAAGGATGTAAATCCTCTTGTGTTTTTATAGAGGTGGTACTCCTATGTCCAAGATTTATAAAATGTGGGACCTTTAAAGAAGTTCGTCAAATGAAAGTAAAATAGATATAATAGAAAATGGAAGATGTTTTTTAATTTTCTTGTAAAAGGAGAATTCCTCTGAATGGACCAGGAGATACACACATTCATATATGTAAAGTAAATAAATAGAACTTACTCACATCCATCATAGTAGGGCTAAAGATATCTGATCACGTAAAAATGAAAAGAAAATGATCTGCATGCACAAGAGAAGTTTGACAGAGTGATACGTGGGAAACTCAAAAAATATGATGATAGAACAACCTCAAATATTTTATATTTAGATAAACTGGGTTACAAAATACAATTGAGATTATTCCCAAAATAGCTCTCTTGGAATTTCTAAAAAATATATAGTTCAGTACGTATTCTCTGAAATTTAAATGTGTTTGTCATAATGACTAGGAATGGGGCTCCCACATACCATAAATAAAATATGTATAATAATGAAGCTTGTGGAAAGAAGAAAGTGGGCGGTGGAAGACAACAAGACCTCACAAGAAGAAAGAGAAAATTGTCTATCTTCAGTTAAACCTTTCTATTTAAATAGGTGGTGTAACTGGATGAAGATATTGAAAAAGACAGAAGAATGTGATAAATATGAACTTACTATGATGGTATCTCATTCCTTTTCATTTTCTCACTGATGTTCTTTTATGGATTTCCTCGACGGTTATGGGAGCCATCTCAACCATCCTTTTCCCTTCATTGGTAAGCATTTTGACAAACTTTTTGAACCACTCCTCGATGTAGCTCCTCATGGGTGCCACATTGATTTCATGCCAAATTTTTATATTGAAGATTTCACCTTCAAGTCCCTTAGATCGATAGAGATGTTGTGAAATGATTCTTCAATATCTCAGTTTTTAATCGAATAATCAACTAGCCAGTTTTCCACGTAATCTTCACCACATTCAAGAATCCTATAGAACTCTTCAAATGACACCCCTTTAAAGATCTCATTTTTTCATCAAATGATTTCTTGGTTAAAAGAAACGAGTTGAGTATAAATTTCGAGTCTTGGAATTCATTGGTGCTACCAGCTAGATCTATCTCAATTAGATTTTTGAATAGTTCCTCTTTTCTAGTTATGGCCTAGCTACATGCTTGAACGATACCATTTAGGTTTTTTACCTTTTCTTTCCAACATGCATTTAGTTTCTTTATTCGATTCGGGGAAGGGATATCCTCCTCTCTTCTTCTCAATTCTATCATACTAGTAACTTTAACACCAAATGGAACAACTACATCGAGGTAGAAACCTTGCTTGTTTTTGAAATCTACTTGTAGATATTCATGAAATGCATGTGCTCTTGTTTCAAAAGAGACCATACTCTTTGACATCTCCCAAGCCTCTATTATAATTTCCATTCTTTTCTTTATATTCTTTTCCACATATCCTCGGGCTGATGTGAGAAGGCTTGTTGATCCTTTTAACTTTGTCATAAGTGTTGTAGGCCCAATCATTTCTAAAGGACTAGCAAACATTGGAAGGGGCATTAGAGTTCCCTCCAGTTCTTTGATTTTCACCTTTAACCTGATATTCTTTGCTTCAAGGCCGTCAATAGAGTTTTATAGAGTATCTCCAGTTGCTCGATGTATCTGGGAGATATGGGAAGGCCGCATGTTCCGTAGATTAATCTCTGAATGATATTTCCCCTTCTTATTATTTACATATCTTTTTTCAATAATCAAATTTTTGGATTTGCTGTAAAAAACAATGCTTTGAAATTGAAAAGACTCTTCTTCGTCGAAGGTCTCAGTCCCAATTATTTCCATCTGAGTGTTCTGGGGAGAAATGTTCTCTAGCTAGTCGTCATTGGGGAACACTTTATCAATGCCAGTTTCTAGTTCCATATCTTCAAGGGAGAGATCGTGGATATCACTTTCTCCCCTCATTCCTTCCTCTTCTTGCACAATGTTTTTTCGTTTCTTTCTCACAGGAAGTTTATGAGAAATTTCAATTTTTCCAGAGGGAGAGTTCTTATATCCTCCTCTTCCTAAAGAAATATGTCTGAATTTCTTACTTGGGTAGGATATTGGACAATTGTTACGAGATTTTGTACTCTTGGGCGTGACAGTCAGGGATCGGGCACGTTTCTCACTTGAACCTTTTCCTCTATGATTGTACGACTCATTGGTGTTCAGTATTGTCTCTAGGTTTTCGATGTCATGAGAAGGAATTCCTGAGGCATTATCCACATCTTAATTCAAGATAGAATTAATGAAATAATTGCTTAAACTGACAACCAATAGGTATTCTACAAATATACCATTAGGGTCGAACACTTTTACTTTTTTAGCATATTTCAAATTGAGGATGTGGAAGTGGCCTGCGAATTCATCAATCTTGTTCATATTCCTAAATATGAAATCCCCAAATTTCGAAGGCACACGTATGACTTTTGTTTTTCTCTTTTCATGGAAAAAATGCAACCAGTACGTGTATTGCATTGTTATCTCAACAACAAACATTCTATCAGATATGTGACATGGAAGGAATGAAGGATTTTATTTGGATCCAAAAATAATTTTAACATTATATTTCTCCATTTGTTCTAGTGTCTCCTTCCTATCCATGAAATTTCTCTCCTATTCAGACATCTAGGGAAAATCCTTTCCAAATATCAACCCTTTAAAATTGAGACAAAATTATTAAAGACTTTATAAAAATGTTGGGAGGTCTTGTGTCTCCATAATGTCTGATACCAGAAGGTTGCTGGGTCAAATTCACAGTTTAACTTATTACACAGAGATAATATGGGGAATGGAGAGCAATGCACTATTGCGAAAATTAAATAAGATGACATAAATAATTTCTTCTCCCTTCTGTATTGCGATAATTGGGAAGAGATTTCAATGGAAATCAACTTACCCTAATCAAAAATGGTTTGTTCTTTCACCATAAAATATTAAATATACAGAATCATCTGAGAGATGTTGGTTGTAGTTTCTTGTCCTGTTATCCTTGTGAAAAGCCATGTAATTTCCCATTTTGAATGCACTAACCTATAATCTGGTGATGTCCTCGGGGATGGTCATTAGGTACTATAATAATTCTGGTAAGAGATCCAATCCATTATCTGCTTCTTTAAGAAATCCCTGCAATCCTCTCCCTTGAAAGTAAGCATTGGTTCGAGAAGTCTCAACATCTTTTGAAATACTTGAGGCGATAGGGAGACTAGGGAATGGTCCCGCAATTGGATAACCCATTGGTTCAGAATATATATGTTAGCACACCAGGTACCAACTCCTTACAGTAAAAAATTTTCAGGAAACAACCAGCTCACGCAATTCTAGATGTCTAGATAACTTCCTTCTGTGAAGAAGGGCATGAGGAGTAGGAATAATCTCTGGACCACTGAAAACTCTAATACTCGCGCCCAAAAATATTCAACATATCTCCACAGAAATGTTGTCAATATTCATCCATAAGGTGATGAGAACATTCCTTTTATCTTGATAGTATTTAAAATGAATGTTGGGGGATGATAATATAATCTCCCGTAAATCTTGGTTTAATGTGTTTTAATGGGATATGCCCTCGATTTTTTCGCTTATTAATGTGAATATTTTTGAACCTGTGTGGTGATTTGTTACTAATAAAAGCAAAATTAATGTGAATTGGGAAGGGTGGGAAGGTGGCAGGGATGGACGAGAGTGAAAAAATCTTTGAAACTTTTGTGAACCCGAGAATTTGGGAACCCACAAATCTGTGACAACGGGAGGTGAAGAATAAACTAAGTATGGAAATCTGAGGTGGTCAGAAGCACTCATCATAGGTAGAGTGAAGCTTGTGAGTTCGATGAGTTTGGGGTTGAATTTTAGATCACAGAAGTTTTGGGTGGAAGATGTATATCACAGAACATGGGGCATGAGAGTTCGATACTGCCAACCCGAGAACTCGCGGTCATAAAATTGGCCAAGTATAGAAAGGCACGACGGTCGGTTGGACTCGTGATGTGAGGATATAGATGGATATGAGGATATGTGAGTTTTCCAACTCGAGAACCCACAATAATAGAAACGTGAATAAGTATAGAACCAGAAAGGGATAATATAGGGGAAGAAGAAAAGGGAAAAACGGGTAAGTATAGAAGAGGGAAAAGAAAGGGAGAAAAGAACTTGGGAAAAATAGAAAAGGGGAGGGAATTTTTTGAAGCGCGAAATCAACTCAACAACAGGCTCCAACTATGGGATGAGAACCCCCTGTGGGTTGTCAAGAATCCAAAATCTCTCATGACCATGTGCTTCCGCCCATTGGGCTATGGAGTCAGATTTAAGAATAAACAAAAGAAAATAAAATTATGTACAATGCAAATGAAAGAAATGCTAGGAGAAAAAACTTTCAAATGTTTCTTGTTGATAGGAAACATTAAGCTTTTTCCTTTCATGTCTTCAATCATATATGATTTAAATCCCAATATATTTTCGATGACATAGGGTCTGATCCAGAGAGCTTTGAACTTCGCATGCATGGATGGCTTCTCCTTGCCTTTGTTCCAAAGAAATACCAGTTCTTCTTTCTGAAAGGTCTTCATAATGGGGCTTTGGTTAAAATATCTCTTGATGCTCTACTGCCTCTGAGAAGTTCGATTCAACGCTGTGCTTCATTCCTCTTCTAATTTCAGCAACTGATTGATCCTTTTCTGGATAGGCGAAGTGTTTTTTGTATCCTCGATGTTAAAAATAGAGATTGATGTGTTAAGATTGAGGATAATCGACATTTTTTCCTCTTTCCCATAAACCAATAAATATGGAGACAACCTGGTGCTATCTTTCGGGGTTGTACGACTTTCCCATAATTCCTCTATCAACTTCAGATGCCAATTCTTCTGATTGATCTCAATGGTTTTCTTAAGTATTTGCACGAGTGTTTTGTTCATGGACTCAACAAGAACATTTCCTTGTGGATAATAGTTCGATGATTGACCCATGATGATCCCATATTCTCCGCAAAACTCTGTGAACTTTGATCGAATGAAGATCAAGCCATTATCTGTGATGAATTTTCCAGGGACACCAAATCTTGGCAGAATGTTGTTCGTGAGGAATTTAATTAATTATTTAGTGTCAACCTTCTTCAACACCACCACTTTTGTCCATTTCATGAAATAATTAGTAGCTGTTAGAATATAGATATGGCCCTTGCTAGATTTTGGATTAATCGTCCCAACAACATCAAGTCCCCACTGAGAAAATGGTTCTTCTACCACAATCGTCTGCAAGGGCATCACAACTTTCTTCATTCTCCTTGAAAACTGTTGACATGACATAAATCTCCTTATTGCCGAATATGAGTCCCTGAAGATTGATGGCCAGTAAAATCATGCTCTGATTATTCTGTGAGCAGTTGCAGTAGGTGCAAAGTGTCTGCCACACATTCCCTCATGGAATTCCTTGATCAACCCTTGGGATTGATTTTCATCTGTGCACCTCAACAGTATACCATCAAAATTTCTTCTGAAAAGTATGTCAACGATCAACACGTATTGGTTCACCTTCATCTTGAGTGTCCTTCTCTCCTTGGGATTCATTGTAACAAGGAATTTCCCCAACCTTAAGTAGAATATGATATCTCTATACCATTCTAAATCGGTTAATGGTTCCCTGACTAATATTGCAATCATCCGATCGACTGAGTCCCCAGTTGCAATGAGCTTGCATAGACCTTGTTCTTTGATTTCCTTTAAGGGTTTGATCTCGATATCATATTATTGAATTTTTGCTAGCTAGTTAGCCCACTCCCCTTCTCTCAATTGTTGATTTAGGAGCATCTTGAATGGTGAATAAGGAACATAATCTATGACATGGGAGTTTATGATATACGTATGAAAATGTGCGACATCTTTGACAAGAGCCAAATCCTACTTCTCGAGGTATGAATATCTTAACTCATAGTCGTGTAGGGTCTTGCTCATAAAACATATTGGGAGTTATTCTCCATTTTTATTTTTCTGAGTGAGGATGGATGTTGTGACGGCCTTTGTAGTGAATGAATAGATGATAAAATATTTCTGAAAATCTAGGCTAATGGGGATGACAATGGTGGTGATTTCCCCTTTTATATTATTGAATTCTTCCTTAGTGTATGTTGTCCATTCGAATCTCTGCTCCTTTTTAAACAACAAATTGATGGGATTCACGATGCTTGTGTAATCAAGGAAAAACCTTTGGAAAAAATTTATTTTCCTGAAGAATGACTGGACTCCCTTTTTATATGTAGGGGGATTGAGCTCATTTATTTCTTTAACTCTTTCCAGATCTAAGTAAATCCCCTCCTTGCACACAATGTGGCCCAACAACTTTCCTTGAGTCAAAACCAACAAGAATTTCTTCGGGTTCAGAGAGACACCATATAATCTACATCATTCAAAGACCTTCCTTAAGTGATGTATGTGATCCTACCTTTAGTTTGAATGCACTATCAATTCATCCTGATAGTCCACCATAAATTTTCCTATCAGTCCGCTGAACGCATGATCCATGGCCCTTTGGAAAGTGGCTCCGACATTCTTCAAACCGAAAGGAATTTTAGCATATGCATATGTTTCCCATGGTGCGATAAATGTCATCTTTTCTCTATCTTCCTCAGCTACTAAAACCTGATTGTATCCAGAGAAACCATCCAACATATACATGCATGTCGATCCAGAAACTTGTTGCAATATGAACTCCATATTGGGTAATGGAAAATTATCTTTTATGCAAGCCTTGTTAAGATCTCCGAAGTCAATGCACATTCAAATTTGTCCGGTCTTTTTCCTGACAATCATTGGATTTGAAAGCTAGTCCGAGTGTCTAATGGGATAAATTATCCCCTCTTTCTTCAACTTCTCCAACTCGATTTTAACCAGAGGCTTAAACTTAGGATTCATCATTCTTATTTTCTATTTCACTTATTTAGCTTCGTCTCTTAGAGGAATGATGTGATAGAATATTGTTTTATCATAGGCCTTCAAATCATCATAGATCCAAGAGAAAACATCAATATACTCTTTAAATAAGGAAACATATTGATCAATCTCTTTGTGGGTACAATCAATTCCCAAGTTGACATATTTTGGGAATTCATCCATTCCAATGTTGAATTTTCTTATCTTTTGCACCTTTTGAACTGGAACCGCTTCATGGAGATTCTTGGCATGATCATCTTTTGTAAACAAATATTTCTCTTGTAAACAGTCTTTTTGGATGCCAATTGAGCTATTATCTTCTTCTTCAACATCATTCAACATAAAGACTTCCAATTGTTCATCATTTTCAAAAACTTGTAGGTACTAAATATTGTCAGGCACGGAAGGACGAAAATCTCTTTCTACCTAGAAATATGTTTTTCTTAGGACATCATATGGGTTTGATAATGAGGATGCCAAGGATAGTGAATCAGACCTATGATTCTTGTCGCTTGTAATGAAAGTAATGTTGAAAGAGTGGAAAGATTCCATCAACTCATTAACTCTTTTGAAATACAGCTTCAATCTCTCCTTTTTGATTTTGTATTTTTCGATACCTTGATTGATGACCAGTTCTGAATCTCCAGTCATAATGAGGTGTTCTATTTTCATTCCTTGTATGAGGATCATTCCTTGGATCAAATATTCGTATTCTGCCTCGTTATTCATGCATGGAAACTCCAGTCTTACAGCATGGTGATGCACCATCTTATTCAGACTTATTAGAACAATCCCAACTCTGTTCCCAGATTTAGAACAAGCTCCATCGAATGGCATTCTCATGTAGCCTTCAAAAAAACTTCTAGAGTTTTATGAATCTTCAACTCGTTCTAGGCCTTCATTATGTTCCTCGTCCAATATAGCATAGTTTCTTATCCCGACATCCATATAGTATTCCATTAATTCATTATCCTTTTTCTTGAAGTAGAAAGGTTTTCTGGGTTCATGAGGAACTTTAATCATTGCTCCCTCCTTGCCTAGTATCATCATATAACTATCATCGTTCATTATATACCCACCGATCATGGAGGTCCAATCTCTTCCCAACACAACCCCATATGCTGGGGGCAAGTCTACCACGGTAATATTAAAAATTGTGATGATATGGGGGGTTGTTAAGATCCAAGCATAAAAATATTTGATTTCTCTGTACGCCAACACTTTTCTAGAATCGATTTCATATATGCTCTCACCAATTTCATAATATTTAGAGAAACTCATGCCCAATTCTTCCATGACCATTTGCGACATTATATTAATTTCCACACCAGTATCAACTAAACAATTATGCAATGCAACATCATGGTTTTCAATTGAAATATAGAAGGGAAGAATTTTACCTCTCAGCTTAACATTCAACGGGTTCTGGTTCTGTCTTGGAATGGTAACAACAACTTCAGTTCTTTCTGATGGGTCATCCAACAACTTCAAGATGTTCTCCCTCTATTGAGGGATTTTCACCACTTCCATAAAAGGCAGAGTTATCCTCAACTTAAGTCCTCCATGAAATTATATGTCATTTGAGTGGAGCTTGATGCCATGTGTTTCCTTTTAGCTCCATCTGTCACCTTTTAATTTGACTCATTTTCATTCATTTTTTCACTTTCTTTTTATTTTTGTTTTTCTTTGTCAGACTCGCCTTTATTTTTTGGTATATTTACAAACCCTCTTGTTTGGGCGACGTTTTCTTGTGAGTTAGGACCGTTTTCACCCTCTCTGCATATATACATGGACGTCTCGCATCCGTCCATATGACTCACTATCTCAGAGCTCTCATTGGGAAAGCAATAATCTTCTTGCTCGATCAATTGCTCATCATAGAAATCATCCAGGACAACCGCGTTTGGAGTAGGTTTTCTCAGAACCCTTGGCCTTTTCGTGTCATTGGTATTCTTAAACCTGACTCTATTTTTGGGGGGAGGGTTCCTCCTTTGTTCAGGAATCATTATTCTTGGGCTTGGCATGTAATTATCTCCCCTTCTTAGTCTGTTTATTTCATTCTGCATATGTTTGATAGTGCTATTCATCTGTGCAATTTCAATTCTTCGATTTGTTTCCTGCATTGCCATAGGATCAATTTTACGTCAGGTATAGTTGATTTAAAAAATCTTCCTCCCGACGTTTGATTCTGAGCCGACGTAGGTTTGAATTCTTCATTCTTTATCGATATGGACACTCCTTGATTATCAATACTCAATCCTCCCATATTCCTTTGTACTCTCCCTAGTATAATATCGGGGTCAACACCCATTTCAACCATAATTTCTTCCATCTCAGTGGCCTTAGTCATTGCCTCCTCCAGAGTGTCCATCTATTATGTTCTGATGGCATACTTCACATTTGGAGGCATTTGATTCTTATAACAACTGATAATGAATGGGTCATTTAGTCTTTTGTCTTCTGGGATTCTACTCAAGGTCGTATTGAACCCGAGGTTAAATTCTCTTATCCTTTCGTTCTTTCTCAACCCAATCTAGGTGAAGTCTGTGAGGAGGGTATGGTAGGAAATTGGAGGAGAAAAAATGGTTAGGAACATAGATTCAAGGTTGTTAAATGAGCAAATGGATCTACTGGAAAACATAGTATACCATTCATAATCTCTTTCCGACAAGTTTTGAAAGAACAACCTCACCATGAGATCATCATACTCCACCAAATGAAAATCACAAACATCGATAAATAGGTGCAAGTGCCTCTTTGCGTCGATTGTCCCGTCTCCAGAAAATTCCTTTAAAGTTCCCTTAGGGAGAAAAGGGAGCTCATGTTCCTCACCGATGAGATTAAGAGGGGAATATCTTACCCTACTATTTTTGAAACCTGGGATTACTTGGTTTCTTGCAATATCCCTCTCTCCTCCTTGTCTCTCCTCATGATGCTCGTTTCAGGGTTGTTCATATCTATCTTCCATTTCTGAGGAGGTTTCAGGGTCATAATTTTCACTTCTAAGGATAGAGAGTTGCTTAATTTTACTCTTGGTGATGGGTCCTTTGTATTTGTCCAAATTCAATCATGACCTTGTTTTTGTGTCGCTCTAGCTAATATTTTATTCTTTTGTTCTTGTTGTTCTTCCCTCCTTTGTCTCTCGAGGATTTCTCTTTCTTCTTCTTGGACTAAAATCTGCCAAGACCCTTCCAACTCTTCTCCAGTTTGGGCTATTGATATTACCAAATTATACAACTGGTGCAAGATGCTTCGTTTATTGTTTAATCCAATTTCCAAGTGGGGTTGATTACCCTAGGGTGAATTCATATATTCAAGAGAAAGGTTGGACCAGGTTCCAAACTTTACTTCATGTATCTAGTATGGTCGCCAAAAATGTTGATGCTTGAATCCGTTTGGACCCAATCAATAACGTCACAAGCATGCAAATCCTCCTATGTTTTTATACAAGTGGTACTACTTTGTTTGATATTTATAAAATGAGGGACCTTTAAAGAAGTTCGTCAAATGAAAGTAAAATAGATATAACAGAAAATGGAAAATGTTTTTTAATTTTCTTGTAAAAAGAGAATTTCTGTGAATGGACCAGGAGATACACAGACTCATATATGTAAAGTAAATAGATATAACTTCCTCACATCCATCACACTAGGGATAATGATATCTGATGACATAAAAATTAAAAGAAAATGATCCACATGCACAAGAGAACTTTGACATAGTGATACATGGGAAACTAAAAAAAGATAATGATAGAGCAACCTCAAATATTTTATATTCAAATAAACTGGGTTACAAAATACAGTCGAGATTATTCCCAAAATATCTCTCTTGGAATTTATAAAAAATATATAGTTCAATACATATTCTTTCAAATTTTAATGTGTCTGTCATAATGAAAGGGATTGGGGCTCCCACAGACCATAAATAAAATATGTATAATAATGAATCTTGTATAAAGAAGAAAGTGGGCGGTGGAAGACAACAAGACCTAGCAAGAAGAAAGATAAAATTTTCAGTCTTCAGTTAAAACTTTCTATTTAAAGAGGTGGAGTAACTGGATGAATAGGTTGACAAAGACAAAAGAATGTGATCAGTATGAACTTACTATGATGGTATCTCATTCCTTGTCATTTTCTCACTGATTTCCTTTTATGGATTTCCTCGACGGTTATGGGAACCGTCTCAACCGTCCTTTTCCCTTCATTGGTAAGCTTGTCGACAACCTTTTTGAACCACCCCTCGATGTAGCTCCTCATGGGATCCACGTTGATTTCATGCCGGATTTTTACATTGAATAATTCACCTTCCAAGTCCCTTATATCAATAGAGATGTTGTGCAATGCTTCTTCAATATCTTGGTTTTAAATTGAATAATCAACTAGCCAGTTTTCCACATCATCTTCACCATATTCAAGAATGCCATAGTATTTTTCAAATGACAACCCTTTAAAGATCTCAACTTGTTCATGAAATTCTTTCTTGGTTAAAAACAATGAGTTGAGTATCAATTTCGGGTGTTGGAATTCATTGGTGTTGCCAGCTAGATCTATCTCAGTTAGCTTCTTGAATAGTTCCTCTCTTTTAGTTATGGCTGGGCTACATGCTTGAACGATACCATTCATGCTTTTTACCTTTTCTTTCTAGCATGTTTTTAGTTGCTTTATTCGATTCGGGGAAGGGAGATCCTCCTCTCTTCTTCTCAATTCCATCATACTAGTAACTATAACACCAAATGGTACAACTGCATCGAGGTAGAAACCTTTCTCATTTTTCAAATCTTCTTGCAGATATTAATGAAAATCATGTGCTCTTGTTCCAAAAGAGACCATTCTCTTTGACATCTCCCAAGCCTCTATTATTAATTCCATTATTTTCTTTATATTCTTTTCCACATAGCCTCGAGATGATGTGAGAAGTCTTGTTGACCCTTTTAACTTTGTCACAGGTGTGGTAGGATCGATCATTGATAAAGGACTAGCCAACATTGGAAGGGGCATTAGAGCTCCCTCCAATTCTTTGATTCGCTATTTTAACCTGGCATTCTCTGCTTCAAGGCCATCAATAGAGTTTTATAGAGAATCTCCAGTTGGTCAGTGTATCTGGGAGATATGGGAAGGATGCATGTTCTGTAGGTTAATCTATGAACGATATTTCCCCTTCTTATTATTCACATCTCTTTTTTCAATAATCAAAATTTTGGATTTGTTGTCAAAAACAACACTCTGAAATGAAAAAGACTCTTCTTCGTCGAAGGCCTCAATCCCACGTATTTCCATATAAGGGTTTTGTGGAGCAGTGGTCTCTATTTGGTCATCGTTGGGGAACACTTTCTCAATGTCAATTTCTAGTTCCATATCTTCGAGGGAGAGATCGTGGATATCACTTTCTCCCCTTGGTCCCTCCTCTTCTTGCACAATGCTTTTTTGTTTCTTCCTCATGGGAAGTTTATGAGAAATTTCATTTTTTTCGGAGGGAGGGTTCTTATCTCCTCCTCTTCCTATAGAACTATGTGTCACTTTCTTACTTGGGTAGGTCGTTGGAGCATTACTCCAGGATGTTGTACTCTTGGGCGTAATAGTCGAGGGTTGGGCACTTTTCTCACCCATACCTTTTCCTCTCTACTTGTACGAGTCATTGGTGTTGAGTATTGTCTCTAGGTTGTTGGTGTCATGAGCATGAGTGCCTGAGACATTATCTCCATCTTCATTCCAGATAGCAATAATGAAATAATTGTTGAAACCGACAACCAATATCTGTTCTACAAATATACCATTAGGGTCAAGCCCTTTTACTTTTTCAACACATTTCAAATTCAGGTTGTGGAAGTGGCCTGCGAATTCATCAATCTTGTTCATATTCCTGAATACAAAATCCATGACTTTCCAGGGCAGAGGTATGAATTGATTTTTTCTCTTTTCATGGAAAAAATGAAACCAGTAGGTGTACTGCCTTACTATCTCAACAACAAACATTCTATCATATATCTGACATGGAAGGAAGGAAGGATTTTATTTGGACCCAAAAACACTTTTAACATTATAGTTCTCAATTTTTTCTAGTGTCCCTTTCGTATCCAAGAACTTGCTCGCCTGGTCATACATCTAGGGAAAATCCTTTCAAAATATCAACCCTTTAAAATTCAGAGAAAATCATTAAAGACTTCATAAAAATGTTGGGAGGCCTTGTGTCTCCATAATGTATAATACCAGAAGGTTACTGGTTCAAATTCATAGTTTACCTTATTACACAAATATAATCCATGGAATGGACAACAATGTGCTATCATGAAAATTAAATAAGATAACATAAACAATTTCTTCTCCCTGTTGTATTGCGATAATTGGGAAGAAATTTCAATGGAAATCAACTTACCCCAAGCGAAGATGGTTTTTTCTTTCACCGTAAAATATAAAATATACATAATCATTTGAGAGATATTGGTTGTAGTTTCTTGTCATGTTATCCTCGTTAAAATCCATGCGATTTCCTGGAAAGGGTGTTTGAATGCACTAACCTGTAATCTAGTGATGTCCTCAAGGATGGACGTTGGGTCCTCTAAGAATCCTGGTAAGATGTCCAATCCATTATCTTTCTTCTTTAAGAACTCCTTGCAATCCTCTACCTTGAAAGTAAGCATTGGCTCAGGAAGTCTCAACATCTTTTAAAATACTTGAGGCGATAGGGAGACTGGGGAATGGTCCCGCAACTGGATAATCCACTGGTTCAAAATATTTCTCTCGACGCACTAGGTGACCAACACCTTATAGTAAAAAACATCTGGGACACAACCTTCTCATGCAATTCCATACGTCGAGATAACTTCCTTCTGGGCAAAAGGGGATGAGTAGTAGAAATAAGCTCTGAACCACTGAAAACTATGGTCCTTGTGCCTGGAAATATTCAATGTATCTCCATAGAAATGTTGTCGAGATGCATCCATAAGGTAATGAGAACATTCATTTTCTTCTGATAGTATTTAAAATGAACGTTGGGGGATGATAATATAATCTCTCGTAAATCTTGGTTTAATGTGTTTTAATGGGATATGTCCTCGATCATTTCACTTATTAATTCCAATCTTTTTGAACCTGTGTTGTGAGTTGCTACTAATAAAATCAAAATTAATGTGCATTGGGAAGGGTATGAATGTGGCGGGGATGGACGAGAGCGAAAAATGCTTTGAAGCTTTTGTGAACCCGGGAATCTGTGACAATGGGAGGTGAAGAATTGACTAAGTATGGAAAGGTGGGGCAGTCAGATGGACTCATCATAGGTAGAGTGAAGCTTGAGAGTTAGAGGATTCTGGGGTCAAATTCTAGATCACAAAAAATTTGGGTGTAATATGTATATTACGAAACATGGGGCATGAGAGTTCAATACCGCCAACCTGGGAACCTGCGGTCATAAAATTGGCTAAGTATGAAAAGGAATGACAATCAGTCGTAGTCGTGATGTGAGGATATAGATGAAGATGAGGATCTGTGAGTCTGCCAATACAAGAACCCACGATCATAGAAATGAGACTAAGTATAGAACCAGAAAGGGATAATAGAGGGGAACAAGAAAAGTTAAAAATAGGTAAGTATAGAAGAGGGAAAAGAAATGGAGAAAAGAACCTGGGAAAAATAGAAAAGGACAGGAAATTTTTGGAAGTGCGAAATGAACTCAAAAGGAAGCACTGCAAAGTGTTTGGAATAAAAAAATTTAGGATAAAAGTTTGTAAAAATATTCAAGATGCTAAATTGTTAAATGTAATGTAACACTTAGTAATTTTTTAATGTCGAGTAAAACTTAGTAATTAAATAGTAAATGTTCAATGTGGATCAAAACATGTTAAGTAAATAAGTGAAATTTTGAATTGGAGTTTAATATATGTGGGAAGAAATATATATAAGTGAAGTGTTCAATGGTGACATTATCATATGTGATAGTAAATGTAAATTTCTTGGAAGTTTGGATAGGGGAAACAATTACAAAAGTTGGAACAATTCTGAAAAACAGGTTCGCGAGTTTAATCTATGAAATTGTTAATTGAGTTGATCCTTTGTATTTGCAACTAATTACTACTTTAGTAATTGAGTATTCATTTGAGGAGTAATATTAATATTATGGGAAATTTATTGCAATATTCCATAGCAGTGCAAGAGGAACAAGAGCTTCTAAAATAAATGATAGAATAACTAAATCTTCGGTTTGACTCTTTCTATTGTGTGGGAGTAAATGTGTGCGGATATAAAGGATAACAATGAAATTGTGGAAGACTCACACATAAAATTCAGTGAAAAGTGTGTGGAGTCTAGCGTGTGCGAGAATCAAAGGACATAAAGTTCTCCACACAAAATATCATATTTAGCATTGGACTATGTAAGAAAAAAAAACATGTAAGCATAAAACTTAGTAAAAAGTAGTATATGGAGGCTAGTATGTTTCGGATGCATTGTAAAGTGTTATGATGCCAAGATTCATTGGAATCAATGTAAATTGTGAAGAGGATAGGATGTGCAGGAAAAAACGTAAAGTATGCATAACTCAGGAAATGTGGAAACTACCAAGTGAACATATGTTCAAGAAGCAAAGGGCCTCTAGTTGTTTGCACAAGACATGAAATTTAACATAGAAATATGTAAAAATAAGTAAAAACATCTACCATAAAATTTTTTGAAAATATTAGGGATTTGAAGGTTTGGATAGGAAATGCAAAGTGCACCGAGCCTAGGATGAGCCAGAAGCAATGTAAAGTCCACGGAGGCTGGGATGCACATGAAACAATGCAAAGTGTGCAGAGCTTATGAAAAGTGGAAACAATGTGTGCTCAAGTTCCCTATACAACATATGGTTCTTGTGCAAACTCTTGAAATTGTCAGTAGCACATAAAAATGTTGTTACTGGTATCACTTCTTTGTTTTCCAAAGTTCAGAAAAGACAATATGAAAACAACAAAAGACATGAAATAGAGTGCAAAAGAAATAGTATTATCAAGTTTTCAACTTAATATATAAAGCAAGTTTTCAACAAAAGAACAAAAAATACAATGTGAAGAGAACTGGACAGATCAAATATAATGCAAAAGAAGAGGAATGGTTGATTCCAGCTTAATAGGAAAACTGGTTTTATAAATAACACAAATGGAAAAAAACACTGTGTAGGAAAGTGTTGGTCCACTAAACAATGTTCAATCACCATTCTTGATTTCTAAGGATGTTTAAGTCTCAAAATGAACCCGAGCAGGGAAAAATCTTTTGCAATTTTTTTTTGATTTGAATGGAGCAACGTAAATTGTCATGATAGACAATTGAAATGAAACCTGACAATTGAGTTGGTTTGTTAAGTACAAATTCACAAAGAAATCAAGGTCTGAGAAATATCAATGTTTTATTCTATTCATTATTCACAATACGCTATAAAATTTACAAATGATAGCATAAGGGTCAAAATTACATTTTTCATAATAAAAGTAAATATCCACATATGTAGAGAAATTAACATGATATTTTAAGATATTTCATTGAAAAATCATACACAATGAACACATAATTGACTATTCAATTTAAAAATCAAAGGGTTGAAAAACAGTGTCCATCTATGCCAAAATAGTTCTTTGGAAAGTGCAAAAAAATATGCAGTTGTATTTTACATAATGCTTGTGAAAAAGTATAAAATTCAAAATAATGTTTCACGGAATAGAAGTAAAGTACCACATATGCACATAACTTAACATGATGTTTCATTGAAAAATCATAAAGAGTGAAAACAAATTTGAAAATTTAGTTTTAAACTCAAAGCCTAGAAAATTAGTAGCCATATATGCTAAAGAGTTCTTTGGCAAGCTCAAAAAATATACAATTGTGTTTTAAATAATTTCTGCAAAAAGTTAATGTGTTTGTCCAAATGGAATGGGATTGGGGCTCCCATGGACCAATAAATAGAAGATAGACCTGGAAGAAAGAAAGAAATATAGTTATAAATTAGTGTTAAGTATGCAAAGGACATAACACAAATAATTCTGAGTAATTACCATGTCAACAAAAGAAAAAGATAACTGATGCAGGAGCATCGCCAGCGTATCAAGCGAGCCAGCACATTGAGCAGAAAAGACAGCTGGACAACGCCTACAAATTTTGAAATACTTGAAAGTTGTTGCGTCGCTCTTTAATGAAGGCATTCATAAAGAAGCACACTTGTATTGTAAATGGACCTTGAGCATATAAGCTCTCGTCCTCAGTATATAGGAAGGCATTTAATAGATTTAATGCTGTTAGATAGGAATTGATTGTAGATTTGATAGTTGTAGAATTCGAGAGGGCAAACAGAATATGGGCACCCTCCTTTGTACATTGTAACATTATTCAAAAGCATTCAGGAGCAAGAAGAGAAGAGCAACGGAGAATTTGTGAAGAACACCCATGTACAAATGTTTTTGAATGAATAGAAGAGTCTGTGATTCAATTTCATGCTTGGTGTTGTTTCTTTGTGTATGATGCTCATACGTTCTTGAATGTATGTTTCTCTTGTATGCATTTGCTTTTGAATATGTTGTGCATGTGATTTCAGAGGTTTAACTGAAGCCTGAGAGAGAAGAGAATGAGTTTCAATTATTTCTCTATTTGAGCCGGGAGATTCCTGCATAGAGTGCAGTCGAATTCATCCGCATAGAGTGCGTTGATGAGGCTCAATAGTTAAACTCTCATTCTCGTTCACCCAAAAGTTGATTTGGGTTTAATAGAGTCGTGCAGGAGAAGTGCAGGCTGAGTTTGAAGTCTCAGGAGCTGGTTTGAGCATAGGAAGACAGGGATTACTCTGGCTGTAAGTGACCAGGGTCTCGAAAACTCAACACTTTGAGAGCTGTTGGAGGTCGAGCATGAGAAGCGTGCGTGAATCTTCTGAGGGAGTCAGGGTTGACAAGATCAGGAGGGATAATTCCTTCGTGAATGCTGTGGGAAATGACCCAGGAGAGACTCAAACAGGACGAAGCTTGGGGCAGAAAGATATCTTTAAGGCGGAGAATTGATGGACAGGGTTCGCAGAGGAGAATCGCGAAACCCCGCTGACCATCAGATCTGGGAGAAGTTGCGTGGGATTTAGTCCTTAGGCGCAGGAAGGAAGGACTAAAGGCCATCGGGATTTGGCATATCGGGGTTCCCGAAGGCAAGAGTTTCATATGCGTTGAAATCACAATTAGCGATTCCCCGATTCAATCGGAGCCGCCGATCACTATAGGGACAAGTGGCTTGAGATCCCGAGAAGTCGGGATTCGACATTCGGAGTTTTATTGTGCAAAGGAATTGCGACCGGTGAAATCGCAATTCCGCGATTCCCGAAAGGGGTGGAGAGAGAAGGTGACATGGCGAGGAGATAGCGCACGTGCCATCAGAGTTCAGGGTTCAGGGATTTGTGGGCGAGTGAATCGCGACATCATAGGTTCTGATTTCCCGATAGGGAAATCCCTGACAAAAATGGAAGCGTTGACCCTTTGACCTATCGGGGTTTGGGGTTTTGAGTAGCACGTGAACGTGCCCACAAGTTTCGTGACATCGCGAAACCTGATTTCCCGAGAAAACAGCTGGGAGATCAACAGAGTACCCTGTGGGTGAAGAAAGGTCCCGATACGAGATCTGAGGGCATTGTAGCTCTTCGGGCCTGAGTCGAAGAAGGTCCTGGTGAGAGCAGTTGGACCGTGAGGGTCACGACATCGCACCAAGTGGTATCAGAGTGGGTATATCTTTGCTTTATGTAGCAGAGAAGGAGAAGAGAAGACATCATGCCACCGAGAAGGGAGAGGCAGTCGCCTGATCAAGAGGACAGGGATGCGCAAAGAAGAGGAAGGCCGACAGGGAATCCAGAAATGGAGCGCAAAATGAGAGATCTCCGAGCAAGGATTGAGGAGATGGAGACAGTGCAGAGACGCAGAGTCGGCGCTGGAGAGTTCAGTGATTCTAAGGTGGAAGAGGAAGCTGGACATGATGAAGGAGAGGTGACAGCAAAGGATGCTTCAACTGAGCGGTTGATTAGAGCCATTTCTAGAATGAGCTCAAAGACCAATATGGATATTCCAGTCTACGAGGGAAGCCTGGATGCAGAAGAGTTGCTGGATTGGATCCGAGCTCTTGACACCTACTTCGACTATGAAGATATCGAAGAGGATAAGAAGGTAAGGCATGCTGTTACCAAGCTGAAGGGACATGCGGCCTTATTGTGGGACGAGCTACAGGCAGATAGGCGTTCCAAGGGGAAACAGAAGATCAAGAGCTGGGATAGGATGATCGCGAAGATGAAAGCGAAGTTCATCCCCAGAGATTATCAGATCACTCTGTTCAGGCGAATGCAGAACCTGAGACAGAAGATGATGATGGTGAAGGAGTACACCGAAGAATTTTACAGGCTCAATATCCGAGCAGGTCATCGGGAGAGCGATGATGAGAAGGTGGCGAGATACCTGAATGGGTTAAGATATGACATTCAGGATGAGTTAAGCATGCTAACCATCAGGACGGTGGAAGATGCTTACCAATTGGCTCTGAAAGCTGAGGAAAAGCTGAGCCATAAGCAAGGACAGAGAGGGCAAGGCAGGAGTCAGCCCAGAGGCAAGGCAATTGCCCAAGAAAGAACCCAGAAGCCCAAGGAGGAATGAAAGAGACCTCAGGGTAAAATTGAAAGAGGTGGAACCTCAAAAAGGCAGCCATATGCTGAGCCAAGGAGACAACATACAAAGTAGGGAGGTGGTTATGGTTACACCAACACTTTTCCTCGTACCAGAAGTAGGGGAAGAGACAGAGGAGGAATCATCACATGTTTCACATGTGGGAAAGATGGACATAAAGCCGTTGACTGTCCAGACAGGAAACCAGACAGAGGAGAAGCTCACATCACTGAAGTGCAGAGGCGTGATGTTGAGAATGAATACACCGGGAGTGGGAAGTCACTGACGGTGCATAAAGTCCTTTTGACACCTAAGAAAGAGGTGTAGGACACAACTCAATGATGCTGACTGTTCAAGACCACGTGCAAGACCAAGGGATATAAATGCAAGGTCATTGTAGACAGTGGGAGCACAGACAATCTTGTTTCGACCGAGATGGTGGAAAAGCTGGAGTTGGAGATGACCAATCACCCGAGTCCATACAAAGTATCATGGCTGCAGAAAGGACATCAGGTGAGTGTCACTAAACAATGTTTAGTTGATTTCAAAATGGGTGAATATAAGGATAAATTCCTATGTGATGTCATTCCCATGGATGTCTGTCATGTATTATTGGGAAGACCATGGCAGTATGACCGAAATGTGGTTCACGATGGGAGAATGAACACATACACTTTGCAGAAGGATGGGATGACCCATAAATTGCTTCCGATAAAGGATAAGGAGGTAAAGCCGGAAGTGAGCAACATAATACTTCTCATGAGTGGGAAAGAACTTCTCACAGAGATGGAGAAGAAGGAAGATCCACAATTCTTTGTGGTCAGGAAACCGAGAATTGTCCTGACTAGCACAAGAGTGGACAACTTTCCAAACGATATTCAGGAACTGCTGGGAGAGTTCGCTGACATCATCGTGGACGAACTACCTCGTTCGTTTCCACCGATGAGGAGTGTGAGTCACCACATAGACCTCATACCTGGAGCAAGTTTGTCGAATAAAGCTACGTACAGGTTGACGCCTCAAGAGAATGAGGAAGTCAAAAGGAAGGTACAGGATCTGCTGGACAAAGGACTGGTAAGAGAGAGCCTGATTCCATGTGTTGTTCCAACAGTACTAAGTCCGAAGAAGGATGGAGGCTGGAGAATGTGTATAGACTCCAGAGCGATTAATAAAATCACCATCAGGTACAGATTTCCACTGCCGAGAATGGATGATCTGATGGATTGCCTGAGTGGGGCAAATTGTTTTTCAAAGATAGATCTTAAGAGTGGATATCATCAGATTCGCATGAGAGAGGGTGATGAATGGAAGACAACATTCAAGACAAACGAAGGTTTGTACGAATGGTTGGTCATGCTGTTTGGCTTGACGAATGCGCCGAGCACATTTATGAGGCTGATGAAAGAAGTCCTGAAGGAATTCATCGGAAAGTTTGTTGTCGTATATCTGGACGACATATTTATTTTTAGTAAAACAAAGGCTGATCATTTAAGGCATTTGGCCATTGTGATGAGGAGACTATAGTAGGAGAAGATGTTGATCAACATGAATAAGTGTTCCTTCATCAAGACATAACTCATTTACTTAGGTTTTGTTATTTTGGCGAATGAGTTGAGAATGGATCCTGAGAAGGTAGAAGTGATAAAGAAGTGGCCATCACCGAGAAATGTTTTTGAGGTGAGGAGTTTCCACGGGTTGGCTAGTTTCTACAGAAAATTCATCAGAAATTTTAGTGGAATTAACACCGCGATGATGGACACGGTGAAGAAGCGGCACAAGAATTTTCATTAAACAGTGGAGGCTGAGAGGAGCTTCAATCTATTGAAGCAGAAGATCACAGAGCAACCAATTCTGGTGTTGCCTGATTTCCAGAAGACATTTCAGGTAAAATGTGATTCCAGTGGGTATGCCATAGGAGCGGTCTTGAGTCAGGATGACAGGCCAGTGGCATATTTCAGTGAGAAACTTGATGATGCAAAGATGAAATACTCCACGTATGATAAGGATTTTTATGCCATCATAGAGGCATTAAAGAAGTGGAGGCATTACTTGATACCCAAGGAATTTATTTTGTACAGCGATAATCATGCATTACAGTTTGTGAGTCAACAGTAAAAGTTGAACCAAAAGCATGCGAAATGGGTAGAGTACATGCAGAAATTCACATTTGTGATTAAACACATTTCAGGGACTGCTAACAAAGTGGTTGATGCCTTGAGTAGGAAATGTTTACTGTTGCAGGAGTTCAGAGTCAAGACATTAGGCTTTGAGAATCTGAAGGACATGTATGCAAGTGATGCAGATTTCGGGGAAGCATATGAAGCAGCTGAGAATCCAGTTCTCAGAGATCGGAGTCCCTGGATGGATTACATGATCCAGGATGGATTGTTGTTCAGAGGCAATCAACTGTGCATTCCAATTTGCTCCATGAGGGAGAATCTGCTAAAGGAAAAGCACAGTGGAGGATTAGCAGGTCATTTTGGGCATGACAAAACATTCGCAAAGCTGAGCGAATCGTATTATTGGTCGGGCATGTGAGAAGATGTAAAAATATTTGTTGACAGGTGTATAATTTGTCAACATTCGAAGGGCCGAAAGCAGAATGATGGGTTTTATCAGCCGTTGCCCATACCCGAGAGGCCATGGGAGGCGATCAACATGGATTTTGTTCTGGGATTGCCGAGGACGCAGAGAGAATTTTATTCCATCTTTGTGGTGGTGGAAAGGTTTTCGAAGACGACACATTTTGTTTCGTGTCAGAAGACCAGCGATGCAACCCACATCGCAAATTTGTTTTTCAGAGAAATCGTCAGACTGCATGGATTTCCGAGAAGCATAGTCTCGGATCGGGATACGAAATTCATAGGTCATTTTTGGAGGATGCTATGGAAAAAGCTAGGAACTAATTTGGAATTTAGTTCATCTTATCATCCGCAGACGGATGGGCAAACAGAGGTGGTGAACAGAAGTCTGGGGGATCTATTGAGAAGCTTGGTGACAGAGCACCATAGCAGTTGGGACCAGATATTTCCACAGACAGAGTTCGTGTACAACGATTCGGTGAATCGGAGTACAGGAAAAATCCCATTCCAGATTTTATATGGAACACAGGAAAGGGGAGTTTCTGAGCTTAGGGAGTCAGAACAGAGTGCGACTAACAGTGCTAGTGACGAAGAGTTCGCTGAGGAGATGCAGGAACTTCACAGCCAGGTGAAGCAACGACTGATGAAATCAAACCAGGAGTATAAGCGCAAAGTCGATCAGCGGAGAAGACAACTTCAATTCGAAGTTGGTGACATGGTTCTGGCACACTTGAGGAAAGAAAGGTTCCCAAGGGGAACATATAATAAACTCAAGATGAAAAAGATTGGGCCATGCAAAGTCCTGAAGAAATTTGGAGAAAACGCTTATGAGATTGAGTTGCCAGAGGGCATCAGGATATCTCCGATATTCAATATTTCGGATTTATACCCATACAAGGCTAGAGAAGCAGAGACTGGAACTGAGGAACCAGTGATCCAGTGGCAGAAACAATTACCAGTAGCAGAAAAGCCACAAATGGAGTGTATACTGGACAAGCGACTGGGAAGGAAAACCAGGCGGAAGCAGTACTTCGAGTACCTTGTGAAGTGGAAGAATCACCCAGTCAAAGATGCTAGTTGGGAAAATGAAGCAGTGATTCAAAAGAATGGGCAGACCGTACAAAAGCTCATGGACAGGATCCCATGAAAATTTTGAGTCGGTGAGAATGATGCAGGAGCATCACCAGCGTATCAAGCGAGCTAGCACATCGAGCGGAAAAGACAGCTGGACAACGCCTACAAATTTTGAAATACTTGAAAGTTGTTGCGCCACTCTTTAATGAAGGCATTCATAAAGAAGCACACTTGTATTGTAAATGTACCTTGAGTAGATAAGCTCTCGTCCTTAGTAGATAAGAAGGAATTTAATAGATTTAATGCTGTTAGATAGGAATTGATTGTAGATTTGATAGTTGTAGAATTCGAGAGGGAAAATGGAATATAGGCACCCTCCTTTGTACATTGTAACATTATTCAGAAGCATTCAAGAGCAAGAAGAGAAGAGCAGCGGAGAATTTGTGAAGAACACCCATGTACAGATGTTTTTGAATGAATAGAAGAGTCCGTGATTCAATTTCATGCTTGGTGTTGTTTCTCTGTGTATGATGCTCATACGTTCTTGAATGTATGTTTCTCTTGTATTCATTTGCTTTTGAATATGTTGTGCATGTGATTTCAAAGGTTTAACTGAAGCCTGAGAGAGAAGAGAAGGAGTTTCAATTGTTTCTCTGTTTGAGCTGGGAGATTCCTGCATAGAGTGCAGTCGAATTCATCCGCATAGAGTGCGTTGATGAGGCTCAATAGTTAAACTCTCATTCTCGTTCACCCACAAGTTGATTTGGGTTTAATAGAGTCGTGCAGGAGAAGTGTAGGCTGAGTTTGAAGTCTCAGGAGCTGGTCTGAGCACAGGAAGACATGGATTACTCTGGCTATAAGTGCCCAGGGTTTGCAAAACTCAACACTTTGACAGCTGTTGGAGGTCGAGCACGAGAAGCGTGTGTGAATCCTCTGAGGGAGTCAGGGTTGACAATCTCAGGAGGGATAATTCCTTCGTGAATGTTGTGGGAACAGACCCAGGAGAGACTCGAACAGGATGAAGCTTGGAGAAGAAAGATATCTCTAAGGCGAAGAATTGACGGACAGGGTTCGCAGAGGAGAATCGTGAAACCCCACTGACTGTCAGATCTGGGAGAAGCTGCGTGGGATTTAGTCCTTAGGCGTAGGAAGGAAGGACTAAAGGCCATCAGGATTTGTCATATCAGGGTTCCCAGAGGCAAGAGTTTCATATGCGTTGAAATCGCGATTAGCGATTCCCCAATTCAATCAGAGTCGTCGATCACTATAGGGACAGGTGGCGCGAGATCCCGAGAAGTCGAGATTCGACATTCGGAGTTTTATTGTGCAAAGGAATTGTGACCGGTGAAATCGCGATTCCGCGATTCCCGAAAGGGGCGGAGAGAGAAGGTGACGTGGCGAGGAGATAGCGCATGTTCCATCGAAGTTTGGGGTTCAGAGATTTGTGGGCGAGTGAATCGCAACATCACAGGTGACGATTTCTCGATAGGGAAATCCCCGACAAAAACGGAAGCGTTGACCCTTTGACCTATCGAGGTTCAGGGTTTTAAGTAGCACGTGAACGTGCCCACAAGTTTTGCGATATCATGAAACCTGATTTCCCGAGAAAATAGCCGGGAGATCAACAGAGTACCCTGTGGGTGAAGAAAGGTCCTGATACGGGATCTGAGGGCATTGTAGCTCTTCGGGCCTGAGTCGAAGAAGGTCCTGGTGAGAGAAGTTGGACCGTGAGGGTCACGACATCGCACCAATAACAGAATCATATGCAAATGATAGAATACTTAACAAAAAAAAATATTATGTTAGTTTGGTTTATCTTTTATTTTTGTGTATGTGCGTTCATAACATTTATTTCCTTGGGATTATGTTGAAGAAATTGTCTATGGTGGTGATTTTGGGTTAACAATCTATTGCAAGGCATTCTTGACCTAGTTATCAATACATTTTTTGATTGGTGGGATGGTAATCTCTTGCTTAACTTGAAGCCTGAAAATGTGCTCCTAGGTTTCTTTGCGTTCCACTTGCAATTGTTCAATGGCTGAGAATTGCTCTTCATTGTCATTGAAAAATGTAACAAGGCATTATTTCAGTTCTTATATGGGAAAATCCACGAGGTTGTTGAAGTCATTAGATAATGAAGTATACATTGATTCCAAGTGACTATCAAGACCCTCTTTAGTGATCATCACTGATTTTATAAAACGTTGTGGACCCTGCATTTATCTAAAGACATTATATGTTTTTAAAATAACATTTCCTCTCCTTTCATTTATTTTTTTGCAAGCAACGATTGCATATCACATCATTTTTACTCATGTTTCCCAACATTACTTTATTTAGTTTATTCTACTGCTATTGGGCAGTCCCTGTTGATTTCTTAGATGGTCATTGATACTAATGACCCATCCAACGAAAGTGTTTAGCTTTTGTTTTCGATAGGCTTCATTATGTTGCAAGTCTCTCTGTAAATCTCCATTAAAACTTGAAATCCTTTATGAAAGATCACGTAGATTGGTGTTGACCTCCCAAGCCTGTCTAATTATATCTAGTCTTTTGTTAATGTTATCAATAACATATATTCCAACTCCATTCCATGATTGAAGGAATTTCCTTATTAGCTTTGAGGTTCCTGGAGTACTTGAAGGAGTCCGCGCTATTGAAAGTATGGCCAGTGGTTGTGAAAATAGTGGTATGGGATTGAGTGCTTCCTCAATTTCACCTATTATTTTCTTCAATTTAATGGTCCACAACTCTTGTTCTAAAATTGAATATGCAATAGAATATCCTATATATCGATGTAGTTGCATGAGTTCATATGGTGCAACTCTAGATACATTGACCAATGACCTTAATTTCTAAATGACCTTTTTGTATTTGACACAAGCCCTCTCTATCTATAGCTTCTCTTTGTGCCTCTTGTATCTATTATTGTGTAGTGTTAAGAAATGGTTTTCAAAGAACATGGGTTCTCTTGTTGTGAGGTCTTGTGTAATTTCTTAGCTTTCAAAATTTATCTTGGCTACCCAATCTGATAACTTTGTTCTCTCGAATTCCATATCTTCAAGATTTCTTAGACTTTCGTATCTTACGATTTGCATCTATTTGGGTTTTGTTTCCTTTTTTATGGGAATTTGTATGTGCCCATACAAAGTTCGCATGAGGTGGTTTATTTCCACCGTCATCTCGAGTAAACTCATCATTACTCTCTTCTATGTTTACCTTATGTTGTTTTGTTCTTTCCTTATAGGAGGATCTCTTAGGTGGATGATGATTGAAATAAACCTATAAATTAGAATTGCTTCTCCCCGTTTATCTTGGTTTTCCCTAGATTATGGTGTTTGAACTTATTTATGTCAACAAAAAGTCATTGCATGCATTCGTGTCCTTTTTTTTATGGACTCTCATGGGGTTGTGCTTATTTTAGATTAAACATATTAAGTGTCTTAGAGTGTTGTTGCAGATGTGCTATATTCCTTACCATTGTTTCCCCAACTTGAAGTGGCAATGTAATGAATTGTTGTTTTCTCTTTCTATCCAATAGAATACACTAGGATTTATATTGGTGGCAAACCTACGTGAAAAAATATCTATCGTAGAAAAATATAGGGAGTAGAAGTGGGTTTTCTTGAAAACCATACAAGTGGATGTAAGTATGTATTTTCTCTTGAATGCAAATTCCCTTTCAGTCACCTTGACAGGGAGATCAACAAATAAATTGCAAAAGAAAATTGTGAATACCAAATATGCATCCATGAAAAACATTTGAGTGCTAAAGTAGTTACTTAACTGAAAATAAAGTTTATTTTATATAACGTCTTCCCAATCAAACATGACATCCTTCCAAAATGAAAATTACAGTGCATAAAGAGCTAACCTTGGTATGTGTGAAGTCCACTCATGGCCAACGATATGTGCGAAAAACCATGAAAAGTCTCAGTATGGTTCTTGTAGAAAGGTTATATCGATTGCTAAAATGTTGGTAAACATGTTTGCATAAGGTAGGATAAAGTCTCTCAATACATTAGAGTCACCCTCTTGAGAAGCCAAGAAGGTGTTTGCATAAGCAAGATGAAGATTTTTATTTGCAGATGGAAGACATAGCATTTTATTGAACATCTTTGGAGTAAGAAGCATTTTATTCTTTGCTTTTGTTGTTACTTTAATCATTTTGATCCTTGAGTTGAACCATCGAGCACACCAGGTTACGAGTTCTTTGAATTCAAATACTTCAGGAACACAACCAACATTGACCAGGCCTGTGGTCCAAATTCTATCCTTTTTCTTTTCTTATAGTGACTTGTCCAAGAACCATGGATACGAGGTAGACTAGTGGAAATTTGTGTCTTCCTTGGCTAGGGAATTTACAGTATCACCAGAAAAGGGCTCTTTATTTTTTCTATTTTCCATACTACTTATTTTTTAATGAACTTTGATATAGGTGAACCTTGTGAATAGTAAATTAGTGAGGTACAATTGCTTTAAAGATAACAATGTGGCATGTGTTCACGAAAAAGTCATTTCCAAACATATGAACTATGTTTGAAACACACATAATAATTAATAGGAACTATTATCTAGGTCATAGAAAAACAAGACATTTACTTCGCATGAGTCTTATTACCTAATCATTGTTCTTTCTTGGTAAATCAAATAAAATCATGTTGTCACAAATGCTTCATTTGTAGTGCAAATTATGTGGCTTGTTAGAATCTTTGCTGTAAAACTATTGCATTTACAGAGGGAAAGAATTGTGATAGGTATGGTTGTGGCGCTTTTACTAAAACTTCGTTTCCACACATAAGTTACTTATATAATCTGACGATCCATAAATAGAGACCACTAAGAAGATCATAGCATTAGGGGAATTTTGAGGTTAAAAAAGGGCCTCAAAACATACAATGTGCCACCATAATCAACTTTATAAGAACCAATCACAATTCAAAACATGACATCATCCCCTAGGGATGACTTGGCATTTTTTGAGTTAAATGTGGTGAGTTGTCACATTTTCAATTGTGGATGGAAACCCATAGTTAACTATGGTAGTGATTTGAAAAAAGTACCCATAATGAAAAAGTATTCATAAATCAATTTTGAATATGATATAAATATCCCCATAAAATAAAGGGCGTTGGCTAGCTATTCTACAAAATGGCTTTTTTTGTCGGAATCCGACAATATAAATTTACACGAATCATTGTTTTTTGTTGTTCAAAATCCATTTCTGAATGCAGAAATGGATTCAACATGCTGAAAAACTCCCAGGGCACTCAGATTATACATAAATAATCACTCAAATCTACGAATCCAACAATTTCTTGCCAGATTTCAGACAAATATCCCCGAAAAATATTATCATTTTGTAGAACCTTTAGCCTACTGCTAAAATAAAGTACTCTCAAAGTAATTTATTTTTGAATATATATATATTAAATAAAGTACTCATATCCATTGATATAATACATATTTTATATTTAAAATTTCAATTAAAAAACATAATTAAATAAATTGAATTTAAAATGAGTTGGTAAAGTAATCACGACACTCCATATATTAA
>JZKD02S0878861.1:75336-93269 GCA_000966675.3 Picea glauca
TTCCCTTTGCGTGACACTTTTTAATATGTATTATATGTGTTTTTTTAACTTTATTAATACAATGCAATAATAAATATTATGAATTATTTTGGATTTTCTTTTTTAAATAACTACTAATGTTTTTTTTAAATGAAACAAAATAGATCTTGTAAGAGTCCGTCCACACCCATGTTTATTCTTATCAAGATTCAGGAAGACATTAAAAACACAGGTGGGAAGGTATTTAAATGTGGATTCTCAAAAACCAAATACAATGAACAAACATGTGTGCAAGAAGGCGTTTTTTCTTCATCCAAACGAAGACAATTTCCATCAATGTAATTGCAATTTAATATTAATAAGCCTTACCTCTCTAGATAGTTGCATGCAGGTTTTGGGAAGTGTTTTTGAATCCTTTATCTTTTCCTCCCTTTCAACCTTCACTTTTCAACCTGCAGGATGTGATACGGTCCAATTTCCAAAGAATTTGTGTGACTTGTGAGGGTGCAGTTGTTGTGCAACCTGTGTTATAATATTTGTAACTTATGCAATGTGCTATGCATCCAACTTGTAAGTTCCAACCTCTATCTGCTATAGAATTTCTAACCTGTACTATAAATAGTCTTTTCTATAGAATTTGTAACTTGTGTTATGTATGATTTACACAAAAATCATCATTAAAATTTAGTAAATTATTATTATCGCATTCAAATTTAGTAAATTGTTATTATATTATACTATATAGTGCTATAATTATATAATGTATTGTTATTAAGGTATTTACTGGTTTTTTTGCATTTTTAATAGTACAAAAATTTACATGTCATTAATGACGTTTACTTAATTTTTTAAATTTTCAATTTGAAGGACACACACATGCACACACATATATATATACAAGAATTTTTTTTATTTGTCCCTAAAATTGACAATTTCAAAAATTAAGTGAATGCCATTAATGACATGTAAATTTAAAAATGATCAGTATTTGATGATTAAAAATGGAAAAAACGAGTAAATACCCATCAAATTTAACCGAAATGGATTGTCATACGTCTTCACTTCCAATACTTCCGCTCAAGGTTTTAAAATGCATTGGAATAGTAGAAGAAAACGATTTCCCAAGATATATCTTCCGCAATTAGGGATTTTGCAAAGGCCGTTTGCACATGCATGGCCTTGATACAACCAAGGATTAGTCTATTTTCAACACTTGCATGGAGAGTTCATAGAAATCACCGCACCATCTTGCCGCACTTATGATACTTCAAACAATTTCCAAACAACGGTCTATTTGCAACCTATCCAAGAAAACATACCTTGCTTGTTAATGGCTTTCCTATATATGTAAATCTAGGATTGATAGCAATGTAGAGAAAGAAAATTTATTATAGTTGTAATCTTTTTACATTTCTATTCGGTTGGTGATTGCATACAAGTTACTGAATTGGGACATAGCAATATAAATTGTTTATTTAGAAATCCTTACACCCACTTTGTATTAAATTTTTTCTTTGCAAACCATGAAATGCATTACCTGGAACAAAAATGAGAAATGGCTTCTATCTTATCACATGTTTAGGGGTTTAAAATTTATTGGAACAGTAGAAGAAAAAAATTGATTGAAGCCAATGGAAAAGAATCTAGAAACAGATATGTTGCATTTAGAAAGAATTGGAAAAACATAGTATCCAAAGATTAGTATGCAAAGATTGCATAGTTCTTCTAGATTTGTAATAATTGAATTGAACTTGGAAAATTTTGCACAATGACTGCAATATATAAATCTTAGTGAAACATCCCAATTGACTATGTTCATATAGTTTAATTGTAAAAATTAAATACAAGGACAATGCAATGTTAACAATGGCTAGTAAATATGTTGGAAGCAAAGTACATATACGTTGCAGATGTTGTTTCTCGTATGAAAAATATATAGATAACATCTATAGACAATGTACATACTGTTATGCATCAAAATTTAGATAAATTTAACAAACAATTAAATTATGGTTATAATTTCTGCGCAAAGAAATGGAAAACAATACAGAGAACTCATTGCAAATGCAACACATAATTGTTTTTATTTACTGTCTATGTGACATGTCAGGCCACAATGTATTTTTCAATGTAAACTTTCCATGCACTAAAAAATCACATAGCATATAAACAATAGTTGAAATATTTTTGCAAACATATTTCATATGACATTTCTGCCAAGCCAAAAATCAGATCACATGCAAGAGAATTGCAGATTGCAAAGACATGTTGAAATGGAGTGGAATATGCATTTGCTAGTATCAATGTACCTTGAATGTGTTTGGACCTATTAACACAATACACAATTCAATAATTTATATATATATATATATATATATATATATATATATGAAATTCGTAGATAGAGTTGTGAATCTTTAATTGCATTTTTTGTTGATTTAGTTAGTTTTTCCATATCTTTGACTCGTTCTCTTGTGTTGTGTGGAACACATTTTCATTCACATGTGTTGTGATGGTTATATTTTTATGTGGTGTTCATATGTATTAAACTTCTACAGTTGATATATTGAATACTGTAAGAGTGATATAATTTGACTTAAGATACATTAGCATATAAATGATAAAGAGTTGACCATGGAAAAGCATACCATTGCCTTGACAGTTTGTGTGATTGTTCAAGTCCTCTAACCAGAAAATATCCAAACTTGTAGTGTTACATAGTTGTATAGAAGTTACACAAAATAAGCAATAAGAAGAACAATTTCGATGTATTTTTTGTCCAAATGCACAATTTTGATTCTTATATACATACCTTTCCAATTTTTTCTATTTCACATAGATATTTGCTTCAAATGTGACTATTCTTGTTGCACTTGGGTCTGCAACATTAGTTCCTTCGATTCTAGGTATTTCTACTTTGCTTCAGCTAAACATAAAAATTTCCAAATTGCATAGCCATCTAATCCTATTTATTTGTCATGTATAAAACATACAATGTATATATATCTGCCTATATCTTGATTACTGACAAGTTGTTTAGATGAAAACAATAGCCTATAGATCGAACACCGACAAAGAGGTACGTTGACGAATACAAGTCAAATTCACTCTGATATGTTAAAGGCTAAAGAATTGGACGAGCCAATGAGGCATAGTACCGGATTAGGACATTAAGAAAAAGGTGAAGCACAAATTAGGTATACTTTTGAATTCATTACGAGGGAAAAACCTACTAAGTCACATAGGTAATCAACACAAGTTGATAGGTCAATATATTTGGAAAATTGTAATGACCCCCATCGTTATGACAACATGCGACGCATAACAAGTGAATTTTTTTTTTTTAAAGGCAGGAGAGTAACAACGACAACCGTTAATCAACTCAACTTGACGATGAACACAACGCACACAGTTCAGGCAACATGAAACATAACGACCTATCCTACTAGCACATCATGCAGCGGTAAGAAACATACTACATTCAATCAGACGAAAATAAAAATGACTACTTTCTCATCCTACCCTGCAAAGTTAGGACCTCCACGACACATAAGAAACGCTCAAGCCCAGGTTCCCATCAATTTTGACCATTTAAGGTCTCAAGGATGGCGATTGTTCTGAGGAACAAGGAGGTGTCTACATCCCACCCAACATAAGTAAAACCATGCCTTCTAAGCTAAACGAAAACATCAATCAATCCAAACACAACAACTTCAACGACATAAGCAGCTAAAACCTTCCCGATGAGCAGGAGACAAATACATTAAACATTACTAAATAAGTACAACCTTACTTACAAAACAACATCATCCATATGAGGAGGTGCATGAACCTAAGCTAGGTTCCATATGCGCTTATCGATCAACGCGCGCCATTACCCAATCACAAGGCATCATGTCGCCACATTGTGATAAGGTGCTAGGAACCCACACGCAAAAAAATAATTCTAAACCTTCAACCCAACATAAAATCCAACGATCCTGAAATCCAACTTGTACCGTCATACATTATACAATGTCAGACGAAGGTGCTCTAAACAATAAATAAAAATGAATGCAATGTGACTATATTCGATACAATTAAGTTGGTGCAATGACTAGATGTAAATAATTAGCAATTCATCATCATAAGGACTCATTCACAGCATAAGTAATCACTCACTATCTAAAAGTAAAAGCATCTAACCATCTTTAAGAAACAATATGCTTTCCATTCAAGGGTTTATTATTCCATTAACTCTTCTATCAATTTTTACTTCTCGGGTTATAAAGTCCTACAAAAAAATCAACTCTTAAATGCAAGGAGTAAAACAAAGGGGGCCACCCATCGGACACCCTCACTCAATGTCATGCCAGGTGCAATATTTATTGATTAATTCACGAGAAACATAAAAATTTCTTCAACAATATCTAGATAATTAACCCTCAACCCATCATTACATAAAAATCATAAGATCACGACCATCATTGAATCATCACCTTTGAAAACAGTTAAATCCTAACATTCAAATTAATTTATACTAATACTCTAGAATGAGATTAACAAAATTGTTTTTCTCCCATCCCATACGTTTTAATTTAAAACTGTAATTAGGATTACCCCTTTATTATAAATAATTGTTTTCAATATCCTAAAAATTGATTATCAACGGTTTTTACATATAAATACTGATGTCAAGTGACCCATGGGCATTGAATTACCACCTAGTCATGGGTGTTGAATTATCCCCTGGTCATGGGCACGTTAAATTATCACCTTGACAGTACAATCCTGATTTCTGCAATCATGTGTAGGATAAACATATAATTATAAAAGTTAAAGTTTGATTTTTGAAATGTGAGTCTTGTACTTCACAGTATTTAGGGAATTGGGATTTTCTTAAATTGCTCGAGCTTGGAAGAATGCGTCTCAATTTCTTTTGAAATTCCCTTTGCCCATCATGCATGCCTATTTAAGGCGACCTGTTTGCAACACCAGTTTACGCTTACGAGCACAAAGTTTTCAATTGTTTATTAATATGGATTAGTTTTTAATTGTTTATTAATATAGTTGATAGCATAAGCTTAGAAAAAGTACCAGAAGGATAGTAAGTTGGGGTAGAATAATCACATATATATAATAATCTATTTTTAAGGTCACGGCCAAGTCAGCACATCAAATTTGGTGTATGATACCGATTTCACTGGTAAAGTCTACGAAGGTATACATACCCTACCCCCCTCTGGATTTGAACTTGTGATCTCTTAAGAGGAAACACATGTTCTTAACCATTAGGCCCACTCAGGCTATATAATAATAATCTATTTTTAAGGTCACGGCCAAACCAGCACACCAAATTGGTATATGAGACCCCCTTGTTTGTGGGACAAGGGACCCCCCTCCGCCCAACGATTTGACTGGTAAAATCTAAGAAGGTATACATACCCTACCCCCTTCCGCCCAGCAATATATATATATATATATATATATATATATGGAACTTATTTGTAATGAAATTATCGATCTGGTTAAGTAAAAATCTCGGCTTAATTAACCAAGAATCTCGGTATTCGAAACATTACACTGCCAACTGTCAGTAAGTTGGAAACGGAAGAAAAGTCTAAAAATTTAATTTGCGGATTAGAAAAAAAAAATTCCAAAGAAAACTCAGAATCACAGGAATAAAAAAGGGGCAAGGGATCCGCCATTGGCCAATTTAATTTCACAAGCAGTAAATCACCCAAGAGCTCGTTACCATCAAATGGTTAAAAATAATAAATAATAAATTCGATCCTGCCATTCTCCGTCATAACGCAGCACCTTCCCATATCCAGGATATTAAATTCGTTCCTACAATTCTCTGTCATAACGAAGCGCTGTCAATGGTTGGCTGGAATACTTAATTCGTTTCCTACTAAATAGAGGTGGAACGCTGGTTCACGCCCCATCGCGTTACAGCCCCAACGCCTTACAGGTGGACGGGCAAGGGAAGCAACGACCGATTCACCGAGCAACGACAATGTGTTGAACAATTAGAAAATAATCTACCATACATCCAATCACAGTCCAACGAGTTGAATTCCCCTTAAAGCAATAAAACCAAATAAAAAGACAATGCGCAGACAAACGATTTGAATCCCCTCATGTAGTCCAAAGATAAGGTTCTGGCCACAAGTTTTAAGGCAAAATCCCATAATGAAAACGATACACGGACCCAACAGGAAGTAACGTTTTCAGGGAAAAACGTAACATAGTCCCACAATTCGAATTGCAACACAAACAAAGATCAACACACAGGAAAGGTTGGGGTTCTGAGCAAGTTCAACATACGAAGTGACCATCCTGACGGATTCAGGTTCACCAATGATGCTTTCAACTTCTATAGATTGCAGTTGATGTTTGTGTCAACATCCAGGGATGAAATCTTAATGGAAATAGAAAAAAACTTTGGGACAAGAACCTCCATTTCTTCATATGGGAGGCCTTGACACCGATCAAAATGTTTGCAAGGGCCTGGAGAAAGAATCCTCAAGATGCAAAGGAACTAGATCGCTAAATACCACAGATTGTACATCAATTTGTTTTCAACAGCCTCAACCAGCTGTTCCAAGAATGAGAATATAACAGGTTAAGGTTTATATACAAGAGGAAACCTATGAGGTTAAGGCACTCCAGTAACAGGAAGCTTGTCACTTCTATAGCTTAAAGAAAAACTTTTAGCCGAGGAGGACCAAGGCCTGGTTTCCAGGGGAGGCAGTGAGATTTCCACAAGAACCAAGCATAAAGTATTCAAGGTTATACGCGCATTGAATTTTCAGGAATTAGTGAATGTCTTAGGTGTTGAAGATCAACAAGGAACCTAGTTACCATAGAATTGGTGCGGGGTGCTATCTAGTTTTCTTTAAAAAAAAACTTCTAAAACATTTAGAAACAAGTAATCTGACATTTTTGGAAGCAAACAACCCTTCTCGATTTACCAACTACGGTGCAAGAATATCGTATCATAAACATCAATCAATATTCATATACATGTAATTAGAACCAATATACAAAGGAAATTACATACGCGTACCGTCACCGAAGGCGTAAAGCTTGAGTCGTTGGTCCCCTCGTGCGGTTCGTCCAACTCCCACTTGCCGACCGCTGAGACCTCAATGGTACCTCCCAGCCAATGCTAGGAGTAATCGTCTTCCCCCTGAGCCCCCCGAGCCGCAAAGGGGCCACACACACAATACCAGATAATGCTAGCACCCAACTCACCTCGCAAGGTCGAGCTACCACTCGTTATCCGGGCTGGGTATCCCAACTCCAACAAGACAAATTTAGTCAAGATAGAATATCGGCAGTGTAACCTTACACAAACTAGACATGATCTATATTCCTCCTCCACCATCTATTTTATACATTTTTCTTATTCATTAGTTTCCCAACCCTCATTAGATTCTTTTTATTAAATTTAATTAGGAAAAACCTCCCCCGTACACATGTCACCCGATCCCTTAGTTGCACTAGAAAATCAATTTATTAAATTTTATATTTGCCTATTTCCCTCACCCACCTAAAAGCGTTTATCGGTGTCCCATTATCCCCTTACAATTCTTAAATGATTTACGCCTTACTTAAATTCTAGTTGAGTTCATAAATAGAAAGTTCCAAAGGCTCGATTCCTTACGAAGTTAGACATTCCCTTTTTCTTTAAGTTTCCCCTTTTCTTTAAGATTTCCTTTTTCTTTAACTAAGTTCAGAATTAGAAAGTTTACTCAAACAACCATTTACCCCCTTTTCATAATTAAACCTTCATTAAAATTTTTACTTTAATTAATAAAGCTTAAATTTTCTTTACCCCCTTCTTGTTATATGTCTAACTAGTTTTTTTTTTTTTTTGGTTCAGATGTTCTACTTAGACATAGGTTTTAAATTCACTAGGCTTGGCGACAGTTCTTAAGGGAAAATTTGTTATTAAACTTCGTTCATCACATCATTCATTTTAAGGCCGACCAGGTCCTAAGGAGGCATCGTTTTATAGGCACTAGGTTTATTAACTTACCATAGTTAAAATCACGATGTGCCCTTCAGGATGCACTACGTGCTCCAAAGGTGCCACTTGCCTCTTTCTTTTTTATTTGCGCGATGTGCCCTTCAAGACGCACTACGTGCTCCAAGGGTGCCACTCACCTCTTGACTGAATTTGGTAGACGTCAAACCCCTGGAGTCAAAAATCTGCCAGGTGATCTTATGGGAGACTAAGGGCTTGTAAGGAATGAGGAACCTGCCTTATTGCCAACCCCTTAGAATCATCATGAACCATTGCCACAATCTGCCCTCACGACATCGTGGGTCTTATTGAATTGGGTAATTATTAACCTACAGTTCGATCCATGACGGGAGTGCTAATATGCCGTGGCAGGGCTGCTGCCACACCTCTCCCTCAATGTCTCTCGTTGTTTTGCGTGACCCCTTTACTCCAAATGTGAGTTTGGTCGGCAAGCTATCGTCAACCTGCATCCATAATTGAAACATGCTAGTGATAACAATCAACATCATAATATCTAATCATATGTACATTTTTCACATCAACAACATTCAAACCCTAACATTCCACTCCCTGACTCGATCCAGAGTACAAGGAATTTCATCGATGCCTCTGCATCCTCTAATGTCCAAAGTCTTGCACACTCAGGAGAACCCAGTCAGTAACACCTGTCAATGTAACTACAACAAAATAACATATCATCAAATCCACAATATCTCATAATCATAATCAAAACAACCAATAGTATAATGATCCGGATCACTTGCACACAAGTGTCCTCAAAGAATAATTCTGCTCAGTGCGCACAAGAGCAGTATGTTACATACATACCCTCTTGTTTTAAACTTCGTCCCGAAGTTTCAGAGTATGCAAGTGTCAAAATAAAGTGTATCACAGTATCATATGTCTAGATATCAAACAAAAATGGAAAATGCTGACGCATATCATATGCATCCTCCGAGGTCGCCGAGTGTGGACTATAGTTTTTCCATTGGACCTTGACCTGATCTACTATTTGACACTGTAGTTGTCGAATGCGATGGTCTAGGATGCATATTGGCTACGCTGTGAGTACACCCTCGTCTGATACCTTCAAGGAACTCATGTCAATAGCATGTGTAGCATCACTAACATAATGTCTCAAAACAGATACGTAAAAAAAATCGTGCATATGCCTCAAAGAATCGGGAAAGGCTAGTTGATATGCCATGGTCCCCTTCTTTTCAAAAATCTCGAAGGGTACTATAAACCTAGGAGAGATTTTAGCACCCTTTCCAAACTTGATCAAACTCTTATGCGGTTTTACTCGCAAGAAGACTCGATCGCCAACTTCGTAACTACGGTCGACATGATGCTCATCGACATAACTCTTCTACGAATCCTGTGCTTCCTTTATCCTTTGTCTTATGGTTTTCATTTGGTATTTCATTTATTGGATCGCTTCTGGTCCCACCAGGAACCTATCCTCAAGTCGATCCCAACTCAAAGGCATCTGACACGGTTGCTCGTAAAGAAACTCGAATGGCGCCATCTTAATGGTGCTTTGATAATTGTTTTTGTATGCAAACTCTACTAGTGGAAAGAACTCTTCCCAATGCTTTTGTTGGTCCATCACATACATACGCAACATATCCTCCAATATTTGGTTGTTCTTTCGGTCTGCCCGTCTGTCTCTAGGTGATATGTGGTACTAAGGTTAAGTTGGGTTCCCAAGGCCTCTTGTAAACTAGTCCAAAATCATCATGTAAACACCGATCCTAGGTCGTATATAATCCTCTTAGGCAAGCCATGCAACCTCACTATATCGCTGATGAAAAATCTAGCTATGTTATGTGCCTGATACGTCATACACACAGGAATAAAATGAGCACTCTTCGTCAGAGTGTTGACTACCAAAAAATCGAGTTGTGTCTCCTTTCCATCAGTGACAATCCAACAATGAAATCCATCGAAATTACCTCCCATTTTGATTCCAGAATAACATGTGGATGTAGTAATCCTGTCGGATGTCTATGTGCAGCCTTCACCTGCTGACATTCTAGACATCTTACCACATTTTTGACTATGTCTACCTTCATTTCTTTCGATAAGAGTAAGGGTTTAAGGTCCACCCTCATCTTCGTGACTCCAAGATGAGCCATGTACACTACTCTATGAGCGTCGTTTAGGATAAAAATCCTCAACTCGTTGTTGGGTAGTACGTAAATTCAACCTATAAATCTCAATAATCCGTCATTTTCCATAGTAAATCCCTCAAATTTTGGTACTATCATTGTGTTTTGTCCGATAAAATCTTTGACCTCTTTGTACTAGTCATCGTCATGCTGTAAGGTTGGAATATTTTCACGTAGATTCATCTAAAGAGGTATCACCGAAAATATGTATGGTCCCCGACTCAACACATAAACCACTCTATTCACTCTTCATTTTATGTAAGTAATCTCGAATTCATACTCACTAAGCAATTATGACCAACGTCATTGTCACATGTTCAAGTTGCTTTGTGTAAAGATGTGCTATAGACCACAATAGTCCATTTTTAGTTATAATTTTCCTCCAATAAGGTAGTGTCTCCAAACTCTCAAGGAATAAACAATGGCTAAAAACTCCAAATTATGAGTCACATAGTTCTCCTCATTCCTTCTCAACTTTCTCAATATGTAAGAGATCACTCGACCATCTTGAATCAAGACTCCGCCTAAGCCTTCGTTGGATGTGTCAGTTCATACAAAGAAATTCTCGTCCATGTCAGAGATCTTTAGTATCAGTGTTGTGGTCAACAACTTCTTGAGCCTCCGAAATGCCTCTGCGCATTTCTCGGTCCAAACAAAATTCTTGTTCTTCTTCTGCAATTTGGTAATCAGATTTTCTATGATCGAAAAACCCTCGATGAACCATCGATAGTATCCCACTAAACCCATGAATCTATGCACTTCAGGGACATTTGTCGATGCAGGACATTCCATAATATCCTTGAACTTTGTTGGATCTACAACGATACCTTCACCGAAGATGACATGCCCTAAGTAGTGAATCTTCGATTGATCAAACAAGCATTTAGACAGTTTCCCAAATAATTTGTTCTCTCGTAGAAATTGTAGTACCAAGCTCAAGTGCTCATCATGCTCCCCCAATGTCCAAGAATATATCAAAATATCATCAATGAATACTTGGACGAACTTGTCCAAGTATTCACGGAACACCCCATTCATCAAACTCATAAATACCCCTGGGGTGTTCATTAGTCCAAACGGTAAAATCGTAATGTCCAAATGTCATCTTAAAGGAGGTCTTAGGAATGTCATCCTCCTTGATCCACAACTAGTGATTACCTGATCTCAAGTCAATCTTTGAAAACACCGTTGTTCCTCTCATATGATCAAATAGATCATCAATCCTTGGCAACATATATTGATTCTTGATCGTTTCCTTATTCAATTGACGATATTCAATGGATAGTCTCCACGACCCATCCTTCTTCCGTATGAAAATAGCAGGTGCACCCAATAGTGACACACTTGGACTAATAAGTCCTAGGTTCAACAACTCCTTCAGTTGCATTTTCAACTCCTGTAACTCAAGGGTCAACATCTGATAAGGCATTCGCACTATCGGTTCAGTTCTTGGTTTTAGGTCTATGGTAAAATCCAATTCCCTTTGAGGTGACAACCCTGGTAACTCCTCTGGGAATACATCAACAAACTCTCGTACTAGCAGAAGGTTTTTCAGTCCTTTCGCCACATCTTTTTAGTTTAACGCGAGGATCAGATATATCTAACATCCCTTGTGCATGCTCCTCTATATCTGCAAGAAAGAGATTAAACTCAGGGAAAATCCCTGGTTTTGACCTACTATCATGCATCTCTCTCCTTCATCATCGACCTAGATCAATCGTTTTGTCTTACAATTGAGTATCGCCTCATGCGATTCCACCCAGTCCATACTGATCATGAAGTCATAAGACCCTAATATCGTGACGTAAAGGTTGGCTCTTGTGAAAAACTCTCTTAGGTTAAGGCTACAATGCGTAACCTTCCCTCCAACTTTTTGTTTGGATCCCAAAGCCATTTCTACAAAGATAAACTCGTCCCGTTTGACTGCCTTTACCTTAATTCTTTTTAGTGCTGCACCAAAAATAAAACTCTCTGTAGCACCTGGATCTATCAAAATACTAAGGGATTGGTCAACGACAATACCTGATGTCTCAATCACAGTCGAATAGTTCTCTACCTCGCGGTTATTCACCCTTTCATGAATTTGATGGAACTTGCCCAAATCTCCCATGTTAGTGGGTCTGACTGATCCAGATACTCTGATCCTCTCCATTGGGCAGTCACATTGGTAATGTGGCTCTCCACATTTCCATCACCCTCTCTTCGGTCCAATAATCCTGGTACACAAAGTAGAAGCTAATGGTCCACCGGCTTGGAGCCCTGGTCTGTTCTGCTGAGCAGGCCTAAACTGTTGCTGCTGTTGCAGTCGACACTGCTTCTGGTGCTTTGGTCCTCTATGAGGAGCCTTCTATTGAGGTGTTGATCGTCGTGGTGTATGTGGACCCTCTCTGAGTGCCTTGAAATCCTAGTGACTATCTAGCTGGAGTCTGATGATGTTGCACACCAGATGACACATGTCCCACTGGTCTCGCTCAATTCCTACTCTGACCCCCGTTGATAAGTTCCTCCTCTGCTATGAGGGCCTTCTGGACAACATCATGCAAGGTTTGAGGCATTAGCATCCTCACCTGTGCACGAATGCTGACAATAAGTCCAAACAAAAACTTGTTGACCTTAAGTTTCTCTGTATTCAGGTGTGGAGCATACCGAAGCAACTCCATAAAATTGGTCTTGTACTTGGGCACTGTATGACCTCCCTATCGCAAGGCGTTGAACTTGGTGAGATGACGCTCAATGAATTCCTCAAATAGATACATCTCCTAGCATTGTTCCTCTAATAGTTCCCATGACATGTCTTCGACTTCCATGTTCAATTGTGGCAGGAGCGTCTTCCACCATAGACGAGTGCTCCACTTCAGTTGAAACACCGCCATGTAGACCTTCATATTGAAGGTATAGTCGCGAAGTGAAAAGAACATTACCATATTCTCCAACCATGCTTTGGCGGCTATGTCGTCTGAGGCACCAAAGAAATCAAGAAAGTTGACCTTCTTGATTTCGTGGTGAATGCTAGAAGTACCGACCAGAGGGTGTGGTGGACCCTTAGGAGGTGCTAGTGCCCTGGCCTCATCTCTATCCAAAGGGTTGATCAATGCCTCATACATCCTTTGAAATGACCTCATCCACCCAACCACATCATCCACATCTATATGTTCCTGCCCGACAACCTGTTCGTCTCCTTGGGGGTTAGACCCCTCGGGCATGGATGCTACTAGGGGCGTTGTGCCTCCTCCCCTAGCACCTCGTTGTCTACCTCTGTGGTGTCCTCTAACCATGATTACATGCACAAATACAAATCAATTTAATTAGTGAGATTTTATAAACAAGTATCTAATCAATGGAATCCGTAGTGATCCCAAGTCACGGGTCGAACTAGATCTCACACCATATGTAATAAACCCCATTGTTACTACAACATGTGATGCATAATAAGTGCAATTTGTTTTTATTTTTTTAAAGGCAGGAAAGTGACAATGACAATTGTTAATCAACTCAACTTGACAATGAACAAAATGCATGCAGTTCAGGCAACAAAAAACATAATGACCTAGCCTACTAGCACATCATGTAGCGGGAAGCAACATACGACATTCAATTAGGAGAAAATAAAAATGACTACCTTCCCATCCTACCCTACAAGGTTAGGACCTCCAGGACACATAAGCAACGCTCAAGCCCAGGTTCCCATTGATTTTGACCATTTACAGTCTCAAGGCTGGAAACTGTTCTGGAGGTGTCTACATCCTGCCCAACATAAGAAAGACCACACCTACTTAGCTAAAAGGCAACATCAATCAATCCAAACACAACAGCTTCAATGATGAAAGCAACTAAAACCTTTCTAGCGAGTGGGAGACAAACACATTAAACATTAATAAACAAGTACAACCTTACTTAAAAAACAACATCATCCATATCAGGAGGCGCACGACCCTAAGCCATATTCCATATGCGCTTATTGATCAATGTGCGCCATGACCCAATCACAAGGCATCATGTTTCCACAATGTGACAAGGCACTAGGAACCCACGTGAAAATAAATAATTCTAAACCTTCAACCCAACATAAAATACAACGGGCCTGAAATCCAAATTGTACCATCATACATTATATGATGTCGTTAGTAGAAGGCGCTCTAAACAATAAAGAAAATGAATGCATGGTGACTATATTTGATACAATTAAGTTGGTGCAACGACTAGATGTAAATAATTATCAATTCATCATTATAAGGACTCATTCATTGTTGAAATTACTAAGACAACCGAGAGGGGAGGTGAATCAGTTGTTACTATGCTTAAACAATTTTAAGTCTATTTAACCATTTTTAATCTTTCATCAAGTGACCATCAATATTATACATCATATGAACAACATAAATAATGAACATCAATCACACATAAGATATACATAGAGACATATTTTCACGAGGAAACCCATAAAGGGAGAAAACCTCTTCTTCTTCGAAATGATAGGCAGTCTTTTAAGTTCTATACATCATCTATGTTTGAGCACCAACTCAAAGTGAGGCTACTACCTCTGTTTTACAAGCTCCAACTTGTTGAGAGCACCAACTCTCTGGTTTCTCTAGCACCGACTAGAAGGAAGCACCAAATCACTGAGTGTTCCAACACTGACTGAATGGAAGCACCTACTTCCACTTATACAAGCACCAACTTACATACAAAAAACTTTGTGTTTTCCCAAGCACCACCCTGCCACCCTGTTTTCTAGCCACAACTAGATGGAAGCTACAACTCCCAATATTCAAGAACCAACTCGAATATCAGAGGACCATAGTCCTCCCTAGCACCACCCTTCCTCCCTGATTATGCATAATTGATTGGCAAAAGAAAAATACAGGTATTTCAATTCTTACCCCTTCTTCACTATTCTGCAATTCTTCTTTGGTTCAAAAACTGTTCTGCAGTTATGCTCTGCTACATGCTATTCTGCTATTCTGCTCTTGCTTATGTCTATTTAGAAACTGTTACTCATCTCTGAGTTTTATCTTATTCTCTACATTCTTTCATTTTACTCTTCTTACAATTCATCTCATTGTTTCGATTAGAGCAACCAACCTTACACAATTGCTGCATCTCTCCTTTTATACTCACCAGCCTCATCATTTACACCTCGAATCTCCTTGGGAAAAGACAAAAACGTCTCAGCAACTAAATCACCAACCGATCAAGAACCATGATTCGATTTTTCTAACTGAATTGTAACTAATCAACTAATCTGTGAAGTGCAACAGTATCCCTTCGATCATATTCCTGATTACCCTGCACCGTTGGATTACCAATGATGGATGTCACACCTACTCCATATGCCCATTGGCTATGACCACGAGCCTAATCAGAATGCCTTTCGCATTTCACATTTCGACAATCCTGTGTCGAAGGGTCTCGACACTCCAAGTTGTGATCGCTGAAAAAGAGCTTAGCTCTGCTAGCTCCACCTTCTCATATGATCACCGACGATGACCACAACCTACACACAAAGGAGTTTTTTCATTTCACATTTCGACAATCCAAAGGTGAAGAGTATTGACTATTCATGTTGCAATCTCCGAAAAGGGGATTAGCTCCGCTAGCTCCTCCCTCTCACATGACCACTCGTGGTGACCTGGTGCTTATCCACAAAGCGCTTCGTAGTTCACAAATTCAGGAATCCTATAGTGAAGAGTCTTGACTCTTCATGTTGCGATCGTCGAAATGGAGCTTAGCTCAACTAGCTCCTTCCCCTTACATGACCACCGACGGTGACCAAAGGCTGCGCCAAAAGGTGCTTTGCAATTTCACGTTTCAGCATTCTTTTCGTGAGTGTCCTTGATACCTCAAACTCCTGGTATCCAAAACTCTGAAATGGAGTCAGATCAATGGTCCACAATCTTGATGATTCAACGGTCCATATCTTTTTGTGATCTCAGATATCGTGATTCCTATGATGAAGGGTCTCGACACTCCAAGTTGCGATCCCCGAAATGGAGCTTAGCAATTATCTCCTTCCCTTAAACCTTCAACGATGTGACCTTGTCTATGACCATGGGCCAAACCTTATCGCGATTTCGCATATTGCAAGTTGCAAGGTTAGATCATTTCCTTCCTTTGACTTTCCAGTCAGCGAAAAGTTAATCCCTCGCCACATGTCCCTCTTGGATCAATGGTCAAGATATTATCATGATTTTGCAACTTCATGGGCCTTTGTCATGCCTGATCAATGATCCATGATCACCCCTTAATCAATGAATCAGATTAAGTCGTGATTTCACATTTCGCGATTTCATAGGATAGAGAACTTCCTTTCTTTGACTTTCCAGTCAGCGAAATGCCAATCGCTCGCCATGTGCCCTCTGCATCCAACGTTCCACATCATACCTCGATCCAAAGGTCTAGATAAATTCTCAGGATTTCGCATATTGCAAGTTCCCACACCATGTTCCGTTGACTCATCCAATGTGAAGGTTAATGAAATTCTAGTCGCTTGCCATGTGTCCTTCTTGAAGATGGACGGTCCTCCTTCTTTCGGGATTTTGTAGGACCGCTTCATCTTGCACATGAAGACCTTGCTCCTTCTTATGGATCCAACAACGGTCAGTCTTCGGGCTTAGATCTGATGCCTAAGATCTATTTTCTTTTACTATGTGCTCCTCCTATCTGAATTCAGATCTGACAGTCATCGGTAATTCTGAATGGGATCCAATGATCACTGTTGCTCTTCACTATTGATCTTGCCAATGTCATGACATTATCGCTGCACTACTGATCGTATTGATCTTCGCCATCAGTGACATCACCATCAATGAAAAACACACATACTCTACCTTTGTCTGAAAACATGCCATCATTCATAGCATAAGTAATCACTCACCATCTAAAAGTAAAAAAATCTAACCATCTTTAAGAAACAATATACTTTCCATTCAAGGGTTTATTATTCCAGTAACTCATCTATAGATTTTTACTTCTCGGGTTCTAAAGTCCTACAAATAAATCAACTCTTAAATGCGAGGAGTAAAAAGAAGGGGGCCACCTATCAGACACACTTACTCAATATCATGCCAGGTGCAATATTTATTGACTAATTCATGAGAAACATAAAAATTGCTTCGATAATATTTAGATAATTAACCCTCAACCCATCATTAGATAAAAATCATATGATCACGACCATCATTGAATCATCACCTTTCAAAACAGTTAAATCCTAACATTCAAATTAATTTATACTAATGCTCTAAAATGACATTAACAAAATTGTTTTTCTCCCAGCCCATACATTTAAATTTAAAACTATAATTGGGATTTACCCCTTTATTATAAATAACTATTTTCAATATCTTAAAAATTGATTATCATAAGGTTTTACACATAAATACTGATGTCGGGTGACCCATGGGCATTGAATTACCACCTGGTCATGGGCGTTGAATTATCACCTGGTCATGGGCATTGAATTATCACCTTGATAGTACAATTCTGATTTCTGTGATCATGGGTAGCATAAACATATAATTATAAAATTTAAAGTCTAATTTTGGAAATGTGAGTCTTGTACTTCAGAGTATTTAGGAAATTGGGATTTTCTTAAATTGCTCGAGCCTAGAAGAATGTGTCTCAATTTCTTTGAAATTCCCTTTTCCCATCATGCATGCCTATTTAAGGCGTTCTGTTTCCAACACCAGTGTACGCTTACAGACACAAAGTTTTCAATTATTTATTAATATGGCTTAGTTTTTAATTTTTTATTAATATAGCTTATAACA
>JZKD02S0878861.1:96542-111755 GCA_000966675.3 Picea glauca
TAGCCAAGATATTGAATTCATTCCTACAATTCTCTGTCATAACGCAACACTGTCAATGGCTGGCTAGAATACTTAATTCATTTCCTGCCAAATAGAGGTGGAATGTTGGGTGACACCCCATCGTGTTACAACCCCGTCTCCTTACAGGTGGATGGACAAGGGAAGCAACAATCGATTCGCTGAGGCAAAGACAATGTGTTGAACAATTGGGCAATAATTTACAATACATCCAATCATAGTCCAACTAGATGAATTCCCCCTTGTGCAGTCCATGGCTAAGGTTTTGGCCATAGAGTTTAAAGAAATAAAGAAAAATAAAAAGACAATGCATAGACAAATGATTTGAATCCCCTCATGCAGTCCAAGGCTAAGATTTTGGCCACAAGGTTTAAGGAAAAATCCTTGAATGAAAATGATATGTAGACCCAATAAGAAGCAATCTTTTCAGAGAAAAACGTAACACAGTCCCACAATTCGAATCGCAACACAAACAAATATCAACAGGCAGGCAAGGTTGGGGTTCTGAGCAAGTTCAACATACAAAGTGACCATCCTGAAGGATTCAGGTTCACCAATGATGCTTTTAACTTTTGTAGATTGCAACTGATGTTTGTGTCAACATCCAGGGATGAAATCTTAATGGAACTAAAAAAAACAATGTGGGACAAGAACCTCCATTTATGCATATGGGAGGCCTTTCCACCAATCAAAATATTTGCAAGGGCCTCATGTAAGAATCCTCAAGATGCAAAGGAACTAGATCTCTAAATACCACAGATTGTAAATTGATTTTTTTTCAACATCCTCAACCAGATGTTCCAAGAACGAGAAGATAACAGGTAAAGGTTGATATCCACAAGGAAACCTATGAGGTTAAGACACTCCAGTAATAGGAAGCCTGTCACTTCTGTATCTTAAAGAAAAACTTTTAGATGAGCAGGGCTAAGGCTTGGTTTCTAGGGGAGGTAGTGATATTTCCACAAGAACCAAGCATAAATTATTAAAGGTTATGTGGGCCTTGAATCTTCAAGAATTAGTGAATGTCTTGGGTGTTGAAGATCAAAGAGGAACCTAGCTACCATAGAATTGGTGCAAGGAGCTATCTAGTTTCCTTTAAAAAAAAACAACTAAAACATTTAGAAACAATTAATCTGACATTTTTGGAAGCAAACAACCCTTCTGGATTTACCAACTATGGTACAGGAATATCGTATCATAAAAATCAATCAATATTCATATACATGTAACTAGAACCAATATACAAAGGAAATTACACATGTGTACCGTCACCGAAGGCTTAAATCTTGAGTCATTGTTTCTCTCATGCGCTCCTTCCATCTCTCGCTTGCCGACCGTTGAGACGTCACCGATACCTCCCAACCAATTCTAGGGGTAATATTCTTCCTCCTGAGCCCCCCGAGCTGCAAAGGGGTCACACACACAATACCAGAAAATGATAGCACCTAGCTCGCCTCGCAAGGTCGAGCTACCACTCGTTATCCGAGTTGGGTATCCCAACCCTTACAAGAGAAATTCAGTCAAGATAGAATCCCGATAGTGTAACCTTATGCAAACTAGACGTGATCCATATTCCTCCCCTGCCATCCATTTTATAGAGTTTTCTTAGTCATTAGTTTCCCAACCCTCATTAGATTCTTTTTATTAAATTTAATTAGGAAAAACCTCCCTCATGCACATGTCACTCGATCCCTTAGTTGCACCAGAAAATCAATTTATTAATTAACTAGATTTTCCTATTTTCCTCACCCACCTAAAAGTGTTCCTAAAAATGCTCCTCGGTGTCCAATTATTCCCTTACAATTCTTAAATGACTTACGCCTTACTTAAATCCTAGTTGAGTTCATAAATAGAAAGTTCCAAAGGCTAGATTCCTTACTATGTTATACATTCCCCTTTTTCTTTAAGTTTCCCTTTTTATTTAACTAAGTTCAAAATTAGGAAGTTTAGTCAAACAACCATTTACCCCCTTTTAATAATTAAACCTTCATTAAAAAATTTACTTTAATTAATAAAGATTGAATTTTCTTTACCCCCTTCTTGTTATATGTCTAATTAGTTTTTTTTTTTTTATGTTCAAAGGTTCTACTTAGACATAGGTTTTAAATTCACTAGGATTGGTAAAAGTTCTTAAGGGAAAATTTGTTATTAAACTTTAATCATCACATCATTCATTTTAAGTTTTAACCGGGTCTTAAGGAGGCATCGTTTTATAACCACTAGGTTTATTGAATTACCATAGTTAAAATCGTGATGTTCCCTTCAAGACGCACTACGTGCTCCAAGGGTGCCACTCGCCTCTTTCTATTTTATTTGCGCGATGTTCCCTTCAAGACGCACTACGTGATCCAAGGGTGCCACTCGCCTCTTGACTGAGTTTTGTAGACGCCAAACCCCTGGAGTCAATACTCTGTCAGGTGATCCTATGGGAGACTAAGGGATTCTAAGGAATAAGGACCATACCTTATTGTGTGCCCCTTAGAATCATCGTGAGCGACTGTCACAGTTGGCCCTCATGACAACGTGGGTCTTCTTGAATTAGGTAATTGTTAACTCACAGTTCGAGCCACGACGAGAGTTACTCAAGTAATGTTCAGGCATCCAGTCAATGTGGAGAATTAAACAATCACCTACCAGATGTGAACACTATCGTCGATTTCTCATTCGCATGCCTATTAACGCTGAGAAAACAACTATTGGAAAGGAGACCCAACCTACAATTCAACATCAAGATCCTTAGCATAGCCAAAGAGTTGCTAGAAATGTTCTTTGAAGGTCCTTTGAAACTTCAAATTTCTAAAACAGCATATGCTCTTTGTGTCTCCATGGATCAACACCTTTGTTAAACCTAACCACTCCATTCTCGGAACTATTCCTTCTGTTGGTTCTAGTTTTTTACGTCGTCCTCATTATTAAGTGAGTTGAACAAGACACAAGCATGAATTTGGTCCTATATATTTGAGAAATTAGAAAGTGCTAGCTATTTGTAGATGCTCGAGTAATTAGGCCAATTTGTAGCTGTAGAAATTGGTCTAATCAGTGCTGGACTTGGGCTACAGGATGAAGAACGTCTATCCTTCATTACTTCAGATCGAATCCAAGCAGATATAGGTTGAAATCTAGGAAAAATGTGGACCAAATAAATCTTCCACCTGTGGAGCCACTCCACCCATTGGAAAAGTTGTCTCGAGTTGGAAAAACAACCCTAACAGATTATTTGCACTTACTCAAGCAATGTGCCACAGATGCAATATGTGATTTTCATTATATAGAGTACCATGCACTATGTATATATATTACTAAATGCACATAATTTATGAAAATATTTTTTTTTATTGTGTTATTGTTATCAACATACCCGTTGTTCGGACTCTATTAATGAGTTTCTTTTGTTGTATTACTTGCAACTACATGCTTTCTTGCATTTCTTCCATTTCATTTTTATGTCAAAACACTACACACAATGCAATGTATATGAAAATAAACCTCTATTGAAAAATGGCATGATATATATCTTTACCCTATTGAATTTTCTTTACCCCCTTCTTGTTATATGTCTAATTAGTTTTTTTTTTTTTCTCAGAGGTTCTACTTAGACATAGGTTTTAAATTCACTAGGCTTGGCGATAGTTCTTAAGGGATTTTTTTTATTAAAATTTACTCATCACATCATTCATTTTAAGGCCGAACAGGTCTAAGGAGGCATTGTTTTATAGGCACTAGGTTTATTAACTTACCATAGTTAAAATCACGATGTGCCCTTCAGGACACACTACATGCTCCAAGGGAACCACTCACCTCTTTCTGCTTTATTTGTGCGATGTTCCCTTAAAAACACACTACCTACTCCAAGGGCACTACTCACCTCTTGAATGAATTTGGTAGACGTCAAAACCCTGGAATCAATACTCTGTCATCTTATCTTGTGGGAGACTAAGGGCTTCTAAGGAATAAGGACCCTGCATGCCCCTTAGAATCATCGTGAGTGATTATCACATTCTACCCTCATGGCATCATGGGTCCTCTCGAACTAGGTAATTGTTAACCTACAGTTTGAGCTATGATGAGAGTGCTAGTAGGTCATGGCAGGGATGCTGCCACACCTCTCCCTCAATGTCTATGGTTGTCGTGCCTGACCCCTTTAATCCAAATATGAGTTTGTTTGGCAAGCTATCGTCAGCCTACATCCATCAATGAAACATGTCAGAGATAAAAATCAACATCATAATATCTAATCATATGTACATATGTCACATCGACAACATTCAAACCCTAACAGTCCACTCCCTAACTCGATCTGAAGTCCAAGTATTTTCATCCATGCCTCGACATCCTCTGACGTCTAGAGTCCTACACACTCAGGAGAACCCAGTCAATAGAACCTATCGATGTAACTACAACAAAATAACATATCATCAAATCCACAATATCTCATAATCATAATCAAAACAACCAATAGTATAATGACTCAGATCACTTGCACGCAAAGTGTCCTCAAAGAATAAGTCTACTCAGTGCATGCAAGAGTGGGATCTTACAAAAATATTAGCCAACATGTGAAGCTATGGGAATAAAACATGACATTGTACATGAAAACAAACTCGCATAGGATATCAAAGGGCTAGGCAATGTTTGAAAACACTGAAGTATCAAACAATATGATCTATCCATATCATACCCATATGGTGGATGCAAGAAGTGATGACGCCAGGCCGTGGAAGGGCCATCAAAATTACGATGAATTTTTGTTGTGAGACACAACATTAAAGAAATCTAGATCCAAATTTCAAGTTATTACCTCAACAACACTAGCGCATAGACCTGGGTAAAAAATGAGAATAAGTCAAGACCAATTTCCAGTTGTCTACCTAGTTATTTATACGACTTTCCATGACCATAGTATTTTCACCCAATGTCCATTTCTCCACAAGTAGAGCTCCCATTCCCTGTCATTTGAGAAACAAAAGAAAAATTCATCCATCACATCAATTTATTCCAGGATTCAGGTTCGATCCCAAAGTCCCTGCATCCATTGATTTTTCTAATAAGTGGCGGTTCTATACAATTCACGGTCGATGCAGAAAACTTACACTCCAAAATTTTCATTCTCACATAAGATGACGTTGAGAACACAACTTTTGGAAAGAGGAACCACTCTATAGTTCAATATCAAGATACTTTTCCTATCCACACAATTCTTGAACTATCCTTCAAAGATACTGCAATATGTCATGTCTCTAATCTAACATTAGTTGTTTGTGTCACCGTGGATCAACACCTTTGTTGAAGTCAGTTGATACATTTTGGGGACTGGCCCCTGTATCGGTTCTAGTTGTTCGCGTCTTCCTCATTACAAATAAATATGAAGAAGAAACAAAAATCATCCCCGTCCTGGCCATTGGAGAAATTACTCGGTGCTTGTAATTTCCATCTCCCCGAGTAACTGGGAAAAATTCTAGTTGTAGAACTTGGTCTAGTCATTGCTTGGATTTATGGGCTGCAAGATTAAGTATGTTTATCCTTTGATTCTCTATATAAATTTAAAGTAGAGAGAGGTCGAGAGCCAGGACAAATGTGGACCAAATAAAGTTGCCTCCTCCTTAGCTACTCCACCTATTGGAAACATTTTCTCAATATGGAACCATAGTCCAGACAGATGATTTGCACTTACTCAAGTAATGTTTAGGAATCCAATCAATGTGGATAAATAAACAATCTTCGACCATATGTGAACACTACCGTCGGTTTCTCATTCACATGTCTATTAACGTTGAGAAAACAACTGCTCGAAAGGGGACCCAACCTACAATTCAACATCAATATCCTTAGCGTATCCAAAGAGTTGCTAGAAATTTTCTTTGAAGGTCCTTTGAAACTTCAAATTTATAAAACAACATCTGCTCTTCATGTCTCCATGCATCAACACCTTTGTTAAACCTGACTGCTCCATTCTGAGAACCATTCCTTCTGTCGATTCTAGTTTTCGACGTCTTACTCATTACCAAGTGAGTTGAAAAAGACACGAGGATGACTTTGGTCCTATATATTGGAGAAATTAGAAAGTGATAGCTATTTGTAGATGCTCGAGTAATTGGGCCAAGTTGTAGATGCAGAACTTGGTCTAATCAGTGCTAGAATTGGGCTGCAGGATGAAGCACATCTATCCTTCATTACTCTAGATCAAATCCAAGTAGATATAGGTTGAAATCCGGGACAAATGTGGGCCAAATAAATCTTCCACCTATGGAGCCACTCCACCCATTGGAAAAGTTGTCTTGAGTTGGAAAAAAAACCCAAACAGATTATTTGCACTTACTCAAGCAATGTGCCATAGATGCAATATGTGATTTTCATTATATACAGTACCATGCACTATGTATATATATTACTAAATGCACATAATTTATGAAAATAAAAAGTTTTTATTGCATTATTGTTATCAACATACCCGTTGTTCGAAGGCTATTAATGAGTTTCTTTTGTTGTATTACTTGCAACTACATGCTTTCGTGCATTTTTTCCATTTCATTTTTATGTCAAAACACTGCACATAATGAAATGAACATGAAAATAAATCCCTATTGAAAAATGGCATGATATATACAATACCAACAAATAAGAAATGAAAACTAAAGCAACACTATACAAATAAAATTACAAATATGTACCTTCTCAATTCTTGTTCCATGTCTCCTTTTTCCCTATTTTATTTTTATTAATGACTCGTGATAGTTTCTATTTATTGCACATACAAAAATGAAAATATAGATGTAAGAAGGCATTAATAAAATTCAAATGCAATGGGAATTGTCCATGTTTTATTTTCTATGCCATCAAAATCTGTTATGTGGCACTTGCTTTTAATGTTGAACATAATTCCTTGAACTAACACAAAAACATGAAGTTTCTAAATATGTAAAAAGTGTATGAAAACATTCTTTGGTTCAACAGGAAAGAAATAAAAATTTGTGAATGTGTAAAAAAATATGGACATATGCAGACATGTATTCCAATGTTAATGTAAATACCTAAATCTTTACTATGATTTATATGCATTTCAGATTGAAAGTAGAAAACAAATTGTATCATGATCATTGTTGGGAAAATTGATTGCTTATGAAAACAATCAATTTCCACACCATTAATTATCGATCTAGGGTGCGCCTGTTTATTTCAAATTCATGATGCAAATTCTATGCAAGCTACGATTTCCCTTCTAACATTGGTCATCGAACATGTGTTTTAGTACTGTAAATCAAACCACTCTTACAAGCATGAAAGGAAATCCACACTGTAGGCCAAAAATAATAACAACCTTTGAAAAAGTAAATCACACCTCACAACAAGTGTTAATCAGTGAAGCAATCAACTCTATTTACACCCAATGGCATATCAGGAAAGTATGTCCCTCTATTGGAAACAAATTGGCAAAAGGTAAATCTTAACTTGTAGAGAAGGAAACACACCACACTTACTAAAAAGTAATATGGTATCAAGAGTATGAATTAACTATCTCCTAAAACAACCGAAGAAAAAATAAACACATTGTCACACATTGTGGGAAAGTAAATATCACTCAAGAAGTGGTGTATAATCCTCAATTCCCTGCTTTCAACCACCTACAAGGATCAATAGAAGTACATAAGAAACAAGGAGATCTAATTCTCAATCACTCTTGCGGAATTGAAATCCAATCTATTTGACAGATATTAAATTTAATCTATTTGATAGAAGGTAAATTGTTGAAAAGGAAAAGTTGTCACACTTTCACAAATAAATTGAACTAAAATATCTACTCCCCAATCACCATGTGGTCATAAGACAAAGTGTTGCCACTAATCTACACCACAAATGAATTAATTGAAATGCAATAATTAAACACACTATGAAAAATAATAAAACTACCTAAGCTTCACAACACTCACGATAGTTAAAATAAATCCACACTCACAGATGACAATAAATTAAATAAACTAATTAACAACATGAATAAAATCAACCATAATAACAATGAGAAATAAAGAAGAATAAAATGTAAAAAGAATAAATCAAACTAATTAAATTACATGCTATGATAATTATGAAATTGGAATAAAGAAATTATTAATGAATTACTCCATCATCATTTGGACAATGCTCTAAGAGTCCCCCCGCCCCCCGAACAATGGAGAGAGTGATATCTAAATAAATCCACTTATGAATTTTATATATCCATAATGGTTACAATAATTTACTAAATAATGAATACTTTCGATGATCCTTGCTAACAATTAACAATTAATTTATAACTTTCAAAATCTTTTGCTAACAATTAGCAAATAATAAATAACTTCCAAGATATTTTGCTAATAATTAGCAAATAGTAAATAACTCCAAGATATTTTCCCCAAGAATTTTAAGATCTTTTGTTAAGAATTAACAAAGAATAAATAACTCCAAGATCTTTTTCCCAATAATTCCAAGATTCTTGGTCAACCACTCAAACCAATATTTTATCTTGGAATTGCAAAATTATCTCCATATCTTTGATTTTCTTGGACTAATATTATTGTTGCATAAATCCATAAATAAAAATTATGTAACATCATGGCTCACAGTTCTGATGGCTCAAGGTTTTCGGTGTTGGCTAAAGGTTCTGGTGGCTCAAGGTTCCTTCAGCGAGTTGCGACATTGTTAAGAGTTGCAAAACGGGAGTTGCAACACTATTCAAAGTTGCAACATGGGAGTAGCGACGCATTGCAACAAATTGTGAAAACTTTATTTCTCAAAAGGGATGATCTGGGTTGTTGAGTTATTTTGAGGATAGACTTATATTGACTTAATAATGCCTCATATGAAAAATGTCAAGGACCCACTTCATAGATATTTATTTATAGGAGTAACAACAGTGATGATGTAGGAGTAGCAATAAACTGGAGTAACAACAACTAAGAGTTGCAACAAGGGAATTGTGACACTGTTCAGAGTTGCATCAAGGGAGTTGTGGAACTGTTCATATTTGTGATATTGTTCAGAGTTGCAGCAACAGTTCTCGGAGGTTCAACAACAAGAGTTGCGACACTATTCAGAGTTGCAGCACGAGAGTTGTGACACTATTCGTAGTTACAGTAGTAGTGCCCAGAGTTGCAACAACAATGGTCAGAGTTGCAACAATGTTCCATAGTTGTAGCAAGAGTATTCGAAGTTGCAAAAATGTTCCATAGTTCCAACAATAGTTCTTGGAGTTGCAACAACTACAAGGGAGTTGCAACAATAGAGTGGAAACTCCAACAACTATGTTGCAACAGTGGGCACCAAAATACTTCGATAACACATCTTGCACACAACCTTTCTAACACATTGTCTTTGCATATTAACTCCAAGATAAATGAAAATATGATTCTTCTCTAATGTTTAACCATAATTCATGTCAAATACTAAAGAAATCCAAATGAGAAATACCTTGTATCTAAATCCCACATATAAGTATGAAAACGGATTAATACGCATTAATACAAGTTATGGGTGAGAAATAAGGGATAAAAAGTAGGAGAAATAAGATATAAAACAATGACAATTCCAAGGCCCAACATCTCCCCCACACTAAACATGTTGTATGTCCTCATGCAACCCACAACAAAGTTGTAATTAGGACTTTCATTTTTCAATGCACCTTGCCATTTAACTTGAAATATTTGCTTGCTATTTTCCCACTATCATGAACTATCTTACAGGATGCCAAAAATAATAACACAAGAAGAATGCTAATGAAATCCACCTTTTTTTCTTGATCATTTTCCTCATAGTCGTAACAGGTTCTTGCGGGGAAGCTTTTGAATTCACTGTTGGTTCTTATGTAACAACTCGAATTTTTCTTCTTTTGAGAGCCAACAATGGTTGTTGTGTACATTTCCAACATTGTTTTTTTGGTGGCAACGTTTATATTGTCTTGGAAATTTGTTTCTTTAGCTACAGTATGTGTGCATTCTTTAAAAGTATCCTTCAAGTTCTTCTTAGAAATTCCAATGGAGTTGTAGCAGATTCAAAGAAATTGAAATTTCATGCAAAGGAAAATATAAATTAAGGAGATCTTTGGTGAATGTGTTTATCACCTTTTAGTGCATCTATTTTCCAAAAATTTCACCAAGCCAGATCACAAAACCCAAGATATTTGTAAGCAATTAAGCTGCTACAAGAGTAACAACAAACTATTGCAAGAGTAAAAACAAACTTAATAAACCATTTTCTCACAAAATACGAACTGGGTTTTTCTAAAATTTGGTGAGCCAATTTTTACCATTTAATGTCTTCTCCATGCAAAAAATCAGCAATACCCACGTCCCTTATTTCCAAAAAAAGGAAAATTGTTTGTAGGTGATTTTGCTTAATTTCTCAAAAGCCATGCACTGAAATTACCTTAAAGTTTTTGTGCTTGTTCCTCTCATTGAAGTGCTTCTTACAAAATTTGTGTTCTTGGCCATCAACTGGATTTCATTTTTCTTCGTTAAATGCACAAAGACCCCTACTTCTCCCCCACACCTGAACTTCTACATGTCCTCATGCAAATAAGGTAGAACTATCAACGGAGAGTCACCTAAGCAGCAGGGCCTCTTTCTTCCATTTTTCAACTCCTACAATCAGAATGTTAATATCAACATTAATAACATGATGTGGGCTCTTTTATTTCTTAGGATGAATCATTTCTTCATATGACATTGCTGGTTCTTGTGTATCAGGAATTCTTCCAACAAGTTTTTGTGTATCGGCTTCACTACTCCATTCCTCACCATCCAAAGTCTATGCAATCCATTCAACAATTTGTTCAGTGTTGTGAAATGTTGGTTCTTGTGTAACAACAATGTCCTCCACCCTCTAAGTGTCAACAATTCCCTCGACTGCTTTTTTTTCTTCATGGTTAGGAACTATTGGTATCGTGTAACAACAATGTCCAATGCCTTAGAATTTACCAATTATGGGTTGTTAAAGGACTACTCATTTTCCTCCTGGAGGGGCTCTGTCTACACTCCTTGGCATTCTAAAAATGTCCATGTAAATTGTTACTGGCAGACAACAACCATGATAATTTTTGGATATCTATAAAATTTATAACACATCATGGTTGTAATCCATGCATTAGACCTGATGTATCCTCCAAAGAATCTCGACATAATTTATTTTGATGGTAACTCTGTAACTCACAACAACTTTTCAAAATTTGGGCCAAGAGATGTATCAACAAACCATGAAAATGAACTCATACATTTGTGGGAATGGCTTCTGCAACAACCTCTTATGTTGTAGGTTTTTGTGGAGCAACAACAATGCCTTTTCTTTCTTCTTATTGTTGGTTCTTGTGTGACAACAAAAAGACTACCTATTGTTGGTTCTTATGTAGCAATAATAGGGCTCGTGTAACATCATTCTCTTCATTCTTCAACAAGGCTGTGTACAATGAGTTCATGAGTAGGATGATGTAATGAGTCACATGGAACAAGGGTGGTGATGGGATAATGATGAAAGGTAAGACAATGAAAAGATAATGTCCCCCTCCCCCCAAGAAAAAAAAACCCTAAAATATTTTGATAATGTCTATAAAGCATGGTAGGGGTAAACAATAGAGTAGGAATAATTTTCCAAATCTACATCTTTAGCATTCAATGAATCGTAATTAAATAAAGGAGAAACAAGCATGCATGCACCTACCTATGTAGTCCATAATATCTGTAGTAATGTTCTAAGAAGTAAAATATTTGATATGGTCCACAATGATATAAGAACTTTGGAAGAAGAGAAGTATGGATCTTGGAACTTGCAACATGAGGAGATATGATACTAATCTCTGATGTAGCAAAGAATATCAAAAAAAAAAAATCGAAGGACAACCTGCAAACCTTTATTCAGAGAGAAACTTTGATGGAGTTATGTATTACTTTATTCACTTACCTTTCCTGTTAGCAAGTTGGTTTTCAAACAAGGTCTGTCTAACTACGCCTAGAGGGTTTTCACATACATAATTTTATTATCCCTGAGGGACGTATGCCAATAGTCTAGTTTTCAAGCATTCCACAATCTGATGGTTCCTAAGACATGTTTTCACCATTAATTGTATTAAGGGAAGGAAAAGGATGATAGGGTAACTCAACATTGTAAGCAGGTTGACTCACTTTATTGCATGGGTTAAGGATGGTCAAGCAGAAAGTCATGGAAGTGATGGAGTGGTGGGGGATGAAGTTTTGATTGTATTGGTTATATGAATGATATTCTAGTAAAGGTTATTGGTTTTCAAAGATAACAAATGAGACTCTATGAACTTCAACATGCATGCATTATTGAGATAAGAGGAATTAAATGCTTAGACATACCATGATGATGGTGAATGGGCATGATGAACCTTAGGTATTTTGGAAGGATTCTTTAGCAGCCATGGCATGGATGATGTAGCAATGGGGAATGTGATGATGGAACTTGACTTTGTTGAACACTGGTCTTCACTTTGGTCTTCAATTAATCTTCAAATCAATTTGTCCCTTATCTTGTTCTTGATCCATATGAACAACAAAAATGTGATTGATAGACATGACAACAATGTCCTGGTGTTGCAGCTTCTATGTGAACATGGAAAGAGAAAATTAAATGGAAAAATGGAAAAATGGAAAGGGGATGTGAAATAGGAGTGGGAAAAATGAACACGAGGTTGCAAATGAACTTGTAACCAAGAGGAAAATGGAAATAGGCACATGAAAGTAGGATTGCAAATGGAGTAGCAACATTGAGTGTTAACATCCTCTTGATATAAAAATAACCCCTTATTTCTTAATAGATGATATACCCTCATTCACAAAAATATGGCCTCAAGAATCACTTGAATTGGATTCATTGATCTTCCCGGGATCTGCAAAAAAAACTAGAACTTACCTGCAATAAAACGTGAGATAATGGAAGAAGAAAGGTGTGCGGTCTCTCCCCATCCAAGACATACAAAAAAAATGACAAATAGTTCTTATAAAATAAATACGAGGAAGGAAACAAAACAAAATTCATTTTTTTACCTGTTGAGGAGAGTGGTGGCCACCTAGACTATCCAACAATATTTCATTGATAAAATTTTCATTTCTCATATGATTTGAGTGATTCCAAATCCATATGAAATTACATTCAGAGGGATATCCCCAATAGAAACATGTTTTTAAAATTTCTCTAAATGATATGCCAAAATTTCTAAGGAACAACTTGCATGACATAGGTGTTTTTAAATTCCCCGATAGATCAACAGTCACTATTTTGATCATAAATTTTTTGTTAAAGGTTGGATGGACACGATTAAAATTGGAGGTTAAATTGGATTAATATTTTCATCTCCAATAGAAACATGTTTTAAAATGAATTTTATTTTTTGTACCAAAACCTATGATGAACAAACCTAAGAGGCAGAGTTTTTGTTATGTTCATTTAAGATAGGCAGTCACTAATTTGTGAATAATGTTTTCATACAGAGTCCAAATTGAGTGATTCAAATTTGTATTAAATTAGATGTAACATCCCGCTCTTGTGCACACTGAGAGGACTTATTCTTTGAGGACACTTGCGTACAAGTGATCCGGGTTGTTGATCCAGATTATTTTCGGCACGAAATGAGAGTAGAGATATAATAAAGAAATGTACAGAGATATCGCGTATATCCAATAATATAAAAGAAATATATTAGATATGCAACCATAAACACAGAGATATAGTAATACATGATTTCTATTAATGAAGGAAATGTACAGAGACTGTAAAAATACAGAGTGAAAGACTCGCTATAATGGTGGTAGCTTATCTCTGAGAAGAGATGTAACGACTACTCGCATTCACAAGAAGATGATTACAATGAGACTTTGAGGACATTTTTTACAATAAGAAGGAATGAAAAAAACCTTAGACATCCAAAAACCTAACCCTAGGAGATGAAGCACCAAAAGTCATGTGGGACCCGTTTGGGTAAGTGAGTACATCAACTTCCCGGGGTCGTAACTTTTGCATATGATCTCCGTTTTAGGCATGTGATAGCTCGTTGGAAAGGTATCGTCGAGGTGATTGATTTTGGGGGATTAATGATTCCTTTAGATATAATTAAGAACCTAGATCTTGAAAAACCTTCATTTGGGCCCTCAAAATGGCCCTGAAAGTTAAAACTTGCTAAAAATAGTAAATTGCCAAAATTGCCAAAAAACTGTTTTGAGCCAGTTGGAAAAGGTGGGTGGCCACCGATATCTATTTGGATCAGTCCTCCATCCTTAGGAAGAAATGGTATCCATTGCATTGAGTTCCCGGGGGAGAGGGAAAAGCATTTGTTGGATCTACATCTTGGTGAGCTGCTTGTATTGCTGGAGACGTTGCGCTGCTGAGTTTGTGGAAGTCTGTCATGAAAATGTTGAGGTTGAGGCTATTCAACAAGTTGAGATACATGAGAGGAAGGTGAGCATAATGAATCTTTATGCTTTTCTGCAACCTTTTCGATTTGCTTCTGTTGGATAGAAGGTGCTGGGGCAAGGCTGTAGTGGTTGCAGTTTCCTTTTGTTCTCCTTTTGAATAGATGGTAAAGAAGCTGAATTTTGTAGTATGAGATACTTATTGATTAAGGTTGGTTGTCATTGATGTCAACCCTTGAAGAAAGCCCCATAGCATAAAGGTTTGGGTAATGGACCTAATATTGTTTGATGTAAATATGACTGATTATTGTTTTTTCATGGTTGATAAGAAGTAAATATGGATGAAATCCAAAGTGGTCCCCTTATGGTGAAAGCCCTCACTGGAAGACACTTTGTGGAGTAAGAGAACCCATGCTTAATTGTGGACTAATGAGATGAAGGAAAGTGAATTTGTCAGGGAAAATATCCTATATGGATAGTGCTTGTCATGTCATTTCTAGTGGTATGTGGAATGTCACATAATTCTTCACGGTTAGAGAGTTATGGCCATGAGGAGTTGGAGACCCCAGGTTTGGGTAATGGACCCAAGTTTGTTTGATGGGTAACGATGTGGGTTATGATACATTTTCATATAATACTATTCTATATGGATAGTACATGTCATGTCATTTCTGGTGTTATGTGGAATGCCACATAACTCCTCACGGTTTGAGAGTTATGGCCTTACGAAGTTGGAAGACCCTCATATGTCATCTAGAAGCCCCAAAAGGTCAAAGTAGTCAAAGTGGTTTAAGAGATTTTAAAA
>JZKD02S0878861.1:118260-177113 GCA_000966675.3 Picea glauca
AATTGTAGATGGATACACAACACCAACAGTTCCACCAACAAATGAAAAAGTAGTGAAACTCGGTGAGAATAATTCCAAAGCCATAAATGCACTTTTGAATGGTCTCAGTGATACAATATTCACCAAATTTGCAGATTGTAAATCTTCTAAAGAGATTTGGGACAAGCTTCAAAATATTTATGAAGGAGATTCAAAATTCAAAGCAACAAAAATTCAAACTTACATAGGCCAGTTTGAACAACTAAAAATGAAGGAAGATGAAGATATCGCAGCCTACTTCTCACGGGTCGAAGAAATAGTGAATGAAATCATAGAATTGGGAGAAGAAATCGAAGAATCTATAATTGTTCAAAAGGTACTAAGATCTCTTCCTATGAGATTCAACCCTAAGATATCATCACTAGAAGAAAGATTGGATCTAAACTCAATAATCATGGAAGAACTGCATGGAATCTTCACAGCACATGAGATGAGAATTGAACAGGAAAATCTAGATGTAAAAGAAGTAGCCTTCAGAGCATCCAAAAGATGAAAGAAAAATAAAAAGGAACAAGAAGAATATAGCAACAGAAGCAACGTCTCGGAAGATGATGAAGAAGTGGCCAACTTCGTCAAAAGACTGAATACGGGAACCAATGGTAAGTACAGAGGTAAGCTTCCTTTAATTTGTTTTAATTGTGATGGTATTGGTCATTTTGTTAATAAATGTCCTCATAAGAAAAAGAGAAATGATGAAGGTTACTCAAAAGACACACAAACATATAATGGTAAAAGAACTACAAATAAAGTTTTCAAGAAAACCTTTTGCACGAAAGAAGACATCTCATCATCAGATGAAGATGAAGTCAGTGACATTGAAACATGGAGAGTTCCATTCATGGTAGTATAAGAATCTGATAAAGAAGACTCCGAAGAAGAATATGAAGATGCATATGAAGAAGAAATTGAAGAGGCATAATTTGACTTTCTAGAAGAATTAATGAGTGCCATAGAAGTTATCAGAAGAAAAAAGAAGAAACTACAAGCAGAACTAGATAAGAAAAAATACACTCAAGAACTAGAACAAATGATCACAAAATTGAAGGTTCAAATAGAAGAAGATAAAACAATTGAAGAAGCACTCAAAGAATAGCTAGAAGGAAAGGACAGGATCACTGGAAACTTGGAAGCAAAGATTGTCACACTAAGAAAGGATATTCAAAAGAAAAATATGCAGAATAGCTCAAAAGTTATGGATGACATTATCAACAGTCAAAAATATTATCTTGACAAGTCCGGACTTAGATATAATTAGACAGAAAGGGGATTAAGCTCCAAAACAACAGAGCAAGAAACAAATCCAAAAAGTTATGCAGAAACAATCAAAGGGGATGAAAAGATATACAAGGAAGATTATAGGGACACTCCTCCACTGAGAAGATTCAGATTTCATAATCAACAACAGATAGACAGGCCTCAATAAGAAGAAGGATTCATAAGAGCACCTCCTTTTATAAGATTTTCAACTACCAGGTATCAAACTATATTTTTTGGTTTATGTTATGCATGTAATAATTTTGGACATAAAGTTGTAAATTGCAGAGCTAACAACATGAAAAATAACTACTTTGAGAGCCATACACAAAGGGGTTTTTCAAGAAGACCTAGTGAAACACAGAGAAGAAGTTACAATAGGTTTGAATCTTTGAGCACTGAAGTGGAATGTTACAAATGTAACAATTTTGGACACATGGACAAAAATTGCAGAATGATAGTCCCTCCTAAAGAACCTCAAAAGAGTCACAAACAAGAACATCAAAAAATGACATGGATAAGAAAGCAAGATCAATGTAGCAATGAAGAATGCATAGTCACTCTACAAGCTAAATAGAAGAAACGTGGTTCGTATGTTGATAGTGGATGTTCAAAACACATGACAGGTGATAGAGATAAGTTTCTTACATTACAAAAGGAAAGAGATGGATCAGTCTCCTTTGGAAATGATGATTCATCCAAAATCATTGGAAAATGCACAGTTCGAATTAGTAGACATATTTACAAAACCACTTCCATGGGAAGCCTTTGAATATCTTTTCCAAAGACTTGGAGTTATTTCTACTCCAAAAATGAATTATTTTTGAATGCTTTTTGAATGCTTATCTTATATGTCTTAGATGTACACGAGGAAGCACCATAAGAGGACAGTTTGTCAGGGGGAGCAGCCAAGGATGGAAAGATACCTTTGCCATTGATGATAAAGGGGGAGAGATTTATCATATGTAGAGGACAAAGGCATGGATCTAGGGGGAGCATGAGTGATATGATTTTAGTATTGCATCAAAGTGTTGAAATCAATGCCAAAGGGGGAGATTGTTGATTAAGGTTGGTTGTCATTGATGTCAACCTTTGAAGAAAGCCCTGTAGCACAAAGGTTTGGGTAATGGACCCAATATTGTTTGATGTAAATATGTCTCATTATTGTTTTGTCATGGTTGATAAGAAGTAAATATGGATGAACTCCAAAGTGTTCCCCTTATGGTGAAAGCCCTCATATGAAGACGCTTTGTGGAGTAAGAGAACCCATGCTTAATTATGGAATAATGAGATGAAGGAAATTGAATTTGTCAAGGAAAATATCCTAGATGGATAGTGCTTGTCATGTCATTTTCGGTGATATGTGGAACGTCACATAATTCCTCACGGTTAGAGAGTTATGGCCATGAGAAGTTGGAGACCCCATGCTTGCATAATGGACCCAAGTTTGTTTGATAGGTAACATTATGAGTTATGATATATTTTCATATAATACTATTCTATATGGATAACACATGTCATGCCATTTCTGGTGGTATGTGAAATGTCACATAACTTCTCATGGTTTGAGAGTTATGGCCTTACGAAGTTGGAGGACCCTCATATGTCATCTAGAAGCCCCAAAAGGTCAAAGTACTCAAAGTGGTTTAAGAGATTTTAAAAGGTAAACAATAAAGTGAAGTGATGAGTGTATTATAATTCAAAGTGAATACAAAATAAATTATTTCAATAATAAATTTAATTAATAAATTAGAAGTGGACCCAACCCTAAAATAAGGAAAGTGGGCCAAGTGACCTAGAAGATGTTTTTAAGGAAGTTACTTGGAGAGTATAAATAAGAGGCAAAGCTCTCTCATTTGAATCACACTTGAGAATATTGAATAGATATAGGTGTCTGAGGTAACCAAAGGATGTCTAAGCCGACATTCTAAGGAAAGTGAAGAAAAGAAGGCCAAAATGCAAGAAAGGATAAATTCTTTTGATGGTGCTTTCTAAGGTATGTTATTTACAGGTCATCTCACCATTTTCGCTATAAATTGTTTTTTATAGTGATTCAAATCATGAAATTTTTATGAAAGTGAGAAAACATATCCAAGTATCTATGGTAAAAAAATCAGCTTGTGGTTCGTTGTATTTTGGGAGTTACACTATACAAGGTCGCTCTCTAGAATAAGCCAGAATTCAGCAAGATATGTCATTTTTGCTATAACTCATTTTCTGAGAGGTTCCAAGTAGTGAGACTTGGAGGAATTGCATAAAACACACTGAATAACATTGTATATTAGTTTCAAATCTTTATACATTACAGGTTCAAAGTTATGATTACTTCAAGTTATGGTTGTTGACTAATCCAAAACTAGACATGTGAGACTAAAGAAAAATTTGATGAAAATACTAGTCTCTTGTTTTTAATGTCAAGGAAGGTTTAAAGGAATGTGATCATATACACTAGGTCTATTACAGAGCTACAAATCATATTTGGATGATGAAATTGATGAGGGATTTTGGTTGTGGTACATGTTGAGTACATGGTTAAGACAAGTAGTTGATGAGTTGGTGCACATACATGAGGTGTATAGTTGATGATGTTGGTACATATTGATGAGTCATAGTTGACGAGTAGTTGACACATGATTGCTAGATACTTGGTACATGGTTGGATGCACTTTTTTATGGTACAGGTTGATTATAGGTTAGTGCATGGTTGATGCACTTGTTTATGGTATAGGTTGATTACAGGTTGAGGTACAGGTTGATGCATGGTTCAGATTCATTGGTATAAATTTAAAATGGTATATCTGATAATGATAGTGTGACAGTGGTTCCATCATTCTAATTCTACTTCAGGGTGGTAGGACGGGGCAAGGACAGGTGGTTGTAGCCACCTTCCGTTTGTAGTCGGAGAACATTGGGGGTTGTAGCCTCCTTATGGTTGTAGCTAGAGAATTGAGGAGTTGGAGCTTCCCTCAAGTTGTAGTCTGAGAAACTAGGGGGTTGGAGCCTCCTTCGAGTTGCAGCTGGAGAAAAAAGGAATTTGGTGCTTCCAATGAATGTAATTCTTCAAGACATATAAGAAAAAACATTCTGTGGTTTTCTCCCGATTTGGGTTTCCATGTAAAACACCGGTGTACTGTGTATGTGTGTGATTGTTTATTTCTTACTGCTCATTATTGGATAATAATTCTACATTGATATAACATTTGAATAAAAAGGATTATAATTATGCTATTACTGATTCATTCCCCCCTCTCAGTGATCCAACAATACTACCTTGCGAAACTTTTTAGGTGGAACAGTAATCGGAACTACCTCTGGTATTCTGTAGAGATGACCCCCCAAAGTAACAATGACACTATGGGGTCGAGACTCATAAACAACATGGCGTTTCCACATATATGGTTGGCCCAAGAGCACATCACATACATCGATTGGGGCAACATCACATAATACCTCATTCTTGAAGGGTTGGATGCCGTATGATAATCAACATTGTTGGCTGACACAAAGATCTCGTCCTTGGCGAAGCCACTTGATGTTGTATTGCTACAGGTGTGGTGTTGTCAACAATCCCAACTGTTTGACGACCTCTGCTGAGATGAGGTTTTTCTGGGCTCTGTTATCAACAATAAAATTCAGTGTGGTCCCCTTCATGCACATCTGTGAATGAAAAAGGTGCTCCCCCTCTTTAAGATCTGTCGGTTCTTCTGGTTGAATTGTTGCGGTCGCAACAATAGCAGTGGGGTCTGCGTCAATGATCTCTCCTTTACTAGTATTTTAAGAATCATATTTTGAATCAGGGTTTGTATCCTTGTCTTTGATCTCAACCACCAATGAGTGTTTTGAGCGACATTCATTGGTGTTGTGCCAGGGGATTTTGTGGAAATCACACCATTTTCCAGTGTCCTCTTTGTCTTCCCGTGACCCTTCTTTCCCTGTGTCTTGGACTGGTTTTTGGGAGACTGTTTGTTAGGGATGTCTTTGTCATACTTTGGTTGTTATGTATTTGCAAACCCAAATTCCCATTTGTTCTGGTGCTTAAATTTTTGCCGAATTTTAACAACATATCGATAAGCAACACTAAGTGGTGAGATGTCCAAAAAATCCATTTCAGTCTGGATGTATCTGTGTAGAGCCCCACGGTATTTCAGAACCAAATGTCGTTGAGAGTCTTGAATACCCATCTTGGTGTGCAAGGTATGGAAGGTATTGGTGAACTCCAAAACTTCTTGTCCCCTCTCTTGCTGTAATATGGTCCATCTCATGTACTAGTCCTCATAGTTGCCAACAGGGTAATACTGTTCCTTTACCACATCCACAAAAAAATCCCAAGTGGGATTGACCCCATATATTTTAGACTCCTCTATGGAACTTTGCTCCCAGTAAGTTTCCCACCAATTTTTTTCATGAGGTAGAGCTTTAAGGAGTGTGAAGGTGATCTTTTATTTGTCAGAAAAATTGTGAACATAGAAATAACCTTCTAGTAGAGTTAACCATTTTTCTAGGGCTTCTGCATCTATATGTCCTTCAAATACAGGAATATAAAAATTAACTTGTACCTTGAAAGTCGAGGTGCCTCAAAAGTGGCCTCTTGATGAAGATGCCCCTGATGCTATCGGCAGGCATTTAAGGATGTGGGCAAAATTTTCCATCATTTTGTCCCTCTATCGTGTGAGAGCTTGCTCAAGAAATAGATTGATAGGATCGTCTACTCCATCAATTTTCTTTTCTTTCTCCATTGAGGTTTTCTTGGGTGTGTGAGAGTGATTTTATTCAAGAGAGACAAGCAGGAGACCCAATTTTCTATACTCGGACCTCTTCAGGGACATGCACTGAAAAAATGATCAAGAGCAGCCTGCTCTGATACCACTGATGCAGATTATTTTCGACACAAAATGAGAGCAGAGATATAATAAAGAAATGTATAGATATATCACATATATCCAATAATATAAAAAAAATATATCATATATGCAACCATAAATACAGAGATACAGTAATACATGATTTTTATTAATGAAAGAAATGTACAGAGACTGTAAAAATACAGAGTGAAAGAATCACTAGAATGGTGGCAACTTATCTCTTAGAAGAGATGTGATGACTACTCGCATTCACAAGAAGATGATTACAATGAGGCTCTGAAGACCTCTTTTACAATAAGAAGGAATGCCAAAAAACCTAGACATCCAAAAACCTAACCCTAGTAGATGAAGTGCCAAAAGTCATGTGGGCCCCATTTGGGTAAGTGAGTACATCAACTTCTCGGGATCGTAAGGTTGGCATACGATCTCTGTTTTAGGTGTGTGATAGCTCGTTAGAAAAGTATCATTGAGGAGATTCATTTTGGGTGCTCAATTATGCTTTTGGATATCATTGAGAACCTCGATCTCGAAAAACCTTCATTTGGGCCCTCAAAATGGCCCCAGAAGTTAAAACCTGCTAAAAATAGTAAATTGCCAAAATTGTGAGAAAACTGTTTTGATCCAGTTGGGAAAGTTGGGTGGCCACCGATATCCACATGGATCAATTCTCCCACCTTAGGAAGAAATGGTCTCCATTGTGTCGAGTTCCTGGGGGAGAGAGAAAAACATTTGTTGGATCTGCATCTTGGTAAGCTGCTCGTATTACTTGAGATGTAGCACTGCTCAGTTTGTGGAATTCTATCACGAACATGTTGACGTTGAGGCTATTCAACAAGTTGAGATAAATGAGATGAAAATGTGTAGAAGGAATCTTTGCACTTTGCTGCAACCTTGTTGATCTGCTTCTGTTGGATAGAAAGTGTTTGGGGCAAGGCTGTAGTGGTTGCAGTGTCCTTTTGTTCTCCTTTTGAACAGATTGTGAAGAAGTTGAATTTTGCAGTATCAGATACTACCTTGTGACACTTTTTAGGTGGAACAGTAGTCGGAACTACCTTTGGTATTCTATAGAGATGACCCCCCAAAGTAACAATGACACTACGGGGTCGAGACTCATAAACATCATGGCATCTCCACATATATGGTTGGCCCAAGAGCACATCACAGACATCTAATGGGACAACATCACATAATACCTCATCCTTGAAGGGTTGGATGCTGTATGATAATCAACACTGTTGGCTGACATGAAGATATTGTCCTTGGTGAAGCCATCCGATGTTGTATGGATACGGCTGTGGTGTTGTCAACAATCCCAACTGTTTGACAACCTCTATTGAGATGAGGTTTTTCTGGCTTCCTCTATCAACAATAAAATGCAGCGGGGTCCCCTTCACCCACATCTGTGAATGAAAAAGGCGCTCCCCCTCTTCAAGATCTTTTGGTTCTTCTGGTTGAATTGTTGCGGTCGCAACAGTATCAGTGGGGTCTGCATCAATGATCTGTCCTTTACCATTATTTTCAGAATCAGATTTTGAATCAGGGTTTGGCTCCTTATCTTTGATCTTGGCCACTAATGACTATTTTGGGTGACTATTTTGATCAATCCTTATTTTTTTGTGTCTTGGACTAGTTTTCGGGAGACTATTTGTTAGGGTCGTCTTTGTCATACTTTGGTTGTTGCAAATTTCCAGACCCGAATTCCCATTTGTTCTCGTGCTTAAATTTCTGCTCAATTTTAACAGCATATCGATAAGGAGCATCGAGTGATGAGATGTCCAAAATGTCCATTTTAGTCTGGATGTATTTGTGTAGAGCCCCATGGTATTTCAGAACCAAATGTTACTCGGAGTCTTTGATACCCAGCTTGGTGTGAAAGGTATGGGAGGTATTGGTGAACTCCAGAATTGCTTGGCCCCTCTCTTGCTGCAGTGTATTCCATCTCATGTATTGGTCCTCATATATGCGAATAGGGTAATACTGTTCCTGTACCACATCCTCAAAGAAATCCCAAGTGGGATCAGTCCCATATATTCCAGACTCCTTTGTGGAACTTTTCTCCCAGTAAGTTTCCCACCAATGTTTGACATGAGGGAGAGCTTTAAGGAGTGATAAGGTGATCTTTTCTTTGACGAAAAAATTGTGAACATAGAAATAACCTTATAGCAGAGTTAACCATTTTTCTAGGGCTTCTGCATCTATCTGTCCTTCAAATACAGAAATATAAAAATTAATTTGTACCTTGAAAGGAGATGTTCCTCCAAAGTGGTCGCTTGATGAATATGCGCTTGATGCTATCGACATACATTTAAGGATGTGGGAAAAATTCTCCATCATTTTGTCCCTCTATCGTGTGAGAGCTTGCTCAAGCAACAGATTGATATGATCATCTGCTCCATCATTTTTCGTTTCTTCTGCCATTAAGGGTTTCTTGGGTGTGCGAGAGTGATTATCTGCAAGAGAGACAAGTTTGAGACCCAACTTTCTATACTCAGACCTCGTAGGGGACATGCACTAAAAAAACGATCAACAACAGCCTGCTCTGATACCACTAATTCGGATTATTTTCGGCACGAAATGAGAGCGGAGATATAATAAAGAAATGTATAGAGATATTGCGTATATCAAATAATATAACATAAATATATCAGATATGCAACCATAAAAACAGAGATACAGTAATACATGATTTCTATTAATGAAAGAAATGTACAGAGACTGTAAAAATACAGAGTGAAAGACTCGCTAGAATAGTGGCAGCTTATTTCTGAGAAGACATGTGACGACTACTCGCATTCGCAAGAATATGATTACAATGAGGCTTTGAAGACCATTTTAACAATAAGAAGGAATGCAGAAAACCCTATACATCCAAAAACCTCACCCTAGGAGATGAAGTGCCAAAAGTCATGTGGGCCCCGTTTGGGTAAGTGAGTACATCAACTTCCCAGGGTCGTAACTTTTGCATACTTTCTTAGTTTTAGGCGTGTGATAGCTCGTTGGAAAGGTATCTCTGAGGAGATTCATTTTTGGGGCTCAATAATGCCTTAGAATATCATTGAGAACCTTTATGTCGATAAAACTTCATTTTGGCCCTCAAAATGGCCCTGGAAGTTAAAACCTGCTAAAAATAGTAAATTGCCAAAATTGCTAGAAAACTATTTTGAGCTAGTTGGAAAAGGTGGGTGGCCACCGATATCCACCTGGATCAATCCTCCCTCCTTAGGAGGCAATGGTCTCCTTTGCGTTGATTTCCCAGAGGAGAGGGAAAAACATTTGTTGGATTTGCATCTTGGTGAGCTGCTTGTATTGTTGGAGACGTCACACTGGTCAGTTTGTGGAAGTCTGTCATGAACATGTTGAGGTTGAGGCTATTCAACAAGTCGAGATACATGAGAGGATGGTGTGCAAAAGGAATCTTTGCACTTTCCTGCAACCTTGTCGATCTGCTTCTGTTGGATAGAAGGTGCTTGGGGCAAGGCTGTAGTGGTTGCAGTGTCCTTTTGTTCTCCTTTTGAACAAATTGTGAAGAAGATGAATTTTGCAGTATGAGATACTACCTTGCGACACTTTTTAGGTGGAACAGTAGTTGGAACTACCTTTGGTATTATGTAGAGATGACCCCCCAAAGTAAAAATGACACTACGAGGTCGAGAATCATAAACAACATGGCGTGTCCACATATATGGTTGGCCCAAGAGCACATCACAAACATCCAGTGGTGAAACATCACATAATACCACATCCTTGAAGGGTTGGATGCCATATGATAATTGACATTGTTGGCTGACACGAAGATCTTGTCCTTGGTGAAGCCACCCGATGTTGTATTGTTGCAAGTGTGGTGTTATCAACAATCCCAACTATTTGACGACCTCTACTAAGATGAGGTTTTTCTGGCTTCCTTTATCAACAATAAAATGCAGCGGGGTCCCCTTCACCAACATCTATGAATGAAAAAGGTGCTCTGCCTCTTTAGAATCTGTTGGTTATTCTGGTTGAATTGCTGCGGTTGTGACAATAGTAGTGGGGTCTGCGTCAGTGATCTGTCATTTACCAGTATTTTCAGAATCAGATTCAGAATCAGGGTTTGGCTCCTTGTCTTTGATCTCAACCACCAATGACTATTTTGAGTGACATTCGTCGGTGTTTTGCCAATGGATTTTGTGAAAATTACACCATTTTACAGTGTCCTTCTTTGTCTTCCCGTGACCCTTCTTTTCCTATCTTGGACTGGTTTTCAGGAGACTATTTGTTAGGGTCGTCTTTGTTATACTTTGGTTGTTGCGTATTTGCAGACCTAAATTCCCATTTGTTCTAGTGCTTAAATTTCCACTCAATTTTAATAACATATCGATAAGAAACACCGAGTGATGAGATGTCCAGAAAATCAATTTCAGTCTAGATGTATCTGTGTGGAGCCCCACGGTATTTTAGAACCAAATGTCACACAGAGTCTTTGATACCCATCTTGGTGCGTAAGGTATGGAAGGTATTGGTGAAATCCAAAACTGCTTGGCCCCTCTCTTGCCGCAATGTGATCCATCTCATGAACTAGTCCTCATAGTTGCCAACAGGGTAATCTTGTTCCTCTACTGCATCAACAAAAAAATCCCAAGTCAGATCGACCCCATATATTCCAAACTCCTCTGTGAAACTTCTCTACCAGTAAGCTTCCCAGTAACTTTTTGACATGAGGGAGAGCTTTAAGGAGTGTGAAGGTGATCTTTTCTTTTTCAAAAAAATTGTGAACAGAGAAATAATCTTCTAGCAGAGTTAACCATTTTTCTAGGTATTCTGCATTTATCTGTCCTTCAAATACAGGAATATAAAAATTATCTTGTACCTTGAAAGGTGAGGTGCCTCCAAAGTGGCCTCTTTATGAAGATGCACCTGATGCTACCAGCAGGTGTTTAAGGATGTGGGAAAAATTCTCCATCATTTCGTCCCTTTGTCGTGTGAGATCTTGCTCAAGCAACAGATTGATAGGATTGACTGCTCCATCGTTTTTATTTTCTTCCACCATTGAGGGTTTATTGGGTGTGTGAGAGAAATTGTCTTCAAGAGAGACAAGCTTGAGACCCAACTTGGTATACTCGGACCTCGTCAGGGACATGCACTGAAAAAATGATCAAGAGCAGCCTGCTCTGATACCACTGATCCAGATTATTTTTGGAACGAAATGCGAGTGGAGATATAATAAAGAAATGTACAGAGATATCGCGTATATCCAATAATATAATAGAAATATATCAGATATGCAACCATAAACACAGAGATACTGTAATAGACAATTTCTATTAATAAAAGAAATGTACAGAGACTCTAAAAATACAGAGTGAAAGACTCGCTAGAATGATGGCATCTTATCTCTGAGAAGAGATGTGACGTCTACTCGCATTCAAAAGAAGATGATTACAATGAGGCCCTGAAGACCTTTTTTACAATAAGAAGGAATTCCAAAAACCCTAGACATCCAAAAACATAACCCTAGGAGATGAAGAAACAAAAGTCATATGGGCCCCGTTTGGGTAAGTGAGTACATCAACTTCCTGAAGTCGTATGTTTTGCATACGATCTTTATTTTAGGTATGTGATAGCTCATTGGAAAGGTATCATCAAGGAGATTCATTTTCGGGTTCAATCACGCCTTTGACTATCATTGAGAACATCGATCTCAAAAAACCTTCATTTGGGCCCCGTAAGTTAAAACCTGCTAAAAATAATAAATTGCAAAAATTGCCAGAAAACTGTTATGAGCCAGTTGGAAAAGGTGGGTAGCCATCGATATCCACCTGGATCAATCCTCCCTCCTTAGGAAGCAATTGTATCCATTGTGTTGAGTTCCCAGGGTAGAGGGAAAAGCATTTGTTGGATCTGCATCTTGGTGAGTTTCTTGTATTGCTAGAGACGTCGCGCTGCTCAATTTGTGGAAGTCTGTAACGAACATGTTGAGCTTAAGGCTGGTCAACAAGTTAAGATACATGAGAGGATGGTGTGAAGAAGGAATATTTGTGCTTTGCTGCAACCTTGTCGATCTACTTTTGTTGGATAGAAGGTGCTTGGGGAAAGGTTGTAGTGGTTGCAGTGTCCTTTTGTTCTCCTTTTGAACAAATTGTGAAGAAGTTGAATTTTGCAGTATGAGATACTACCTTGCGACACTTTTTAAGTGGAACAGTAGTCAGAACTACCTCTGGTATTCTGTAGAGATGACCCCCCAAAGTAAAAATGACACTACAGGGTCGAGACTCATAAACAACATGGCGTATCCACATATATGTTTGGTGCAAGAGAACATCACATACATCTATTGGGGCAACATCACATAATACCTCATCCTTGAAGGGCTGGATGTTGTATGATAATTGACACTATTTTCTGACACGAAGATCTCGTCCTTGGTGAAGCCACTCGATGTTTTATGGTCGCGGGTGTGGTGTTGTCGACAATCCCAACTGTTTGACGACCTCTGTTGAGATGAGGTTTTTCTGGCTTCCTCTATCAACAATAAAATGCAGCGGGGTCCCCTTCACCCACATCTGTGAATGAAAAAGGCAATCCCCCTCTTTAGGATCTGTTGGTTCTTCTAATTGAATTGTTCTGGTCAAGATAATAGCAGTGGGGTCTACGTCAATGATCTATCCTTTACCAGTATTTTCATAATTAGATTCTGAATCAGGGTTTGGCTCCTTGTCTTTGATCTCGGCCACCAATGACTGTTTTGAGCGACATTCATCGGTGTTGTTCCAAGGGATTTTGTAGAAATCACACCATTTTTTGGTGTCCTTCTTTGTCTTCCCGTGACCCTTCGTTTTCTGTGTCTTGGACTGGTTTTCAAGATACTGTTTATTAGGGTCATCTTTATCATACCTTGGTTGTTGTGGATTTGCAGACCCAAATTCCCATTTGTTCTGGTGCTTAAATTTCTACTCAATTTTAACAGCATATCAATAAGTAGCACCGAGCGATGAGATGTCCAGAAAATCCATTTCAGTCTAGATGTATCTATGTAGAGCCCCATGGTATTGCAGAACCAAATGTCACTTGGAGTCTTTGATACCCAGCTTGGTGCACAAGGTATGGAAGATATTGGTGAACTCCAAAACTGCTTGGCCCCTCTCTTGCCACAATGTGGTCGATCTCATGTACTGGTCCTCATAGTTGCCAACAGGGTAATATTGTTCCTTTATCACATCTACAAAAAATTCCCAAGTGGGATCGACCCCATATATTCCGGACTCCTCTATGGAAATTTTCTCCTAGTAAGTTTACCACCAATGTTTGACATGAGGGAGAGCTTTAAGGAGTGTGAAGGTGATCTTTTCTTTGTTGGAAAAATTATGAACAGAAAAATAACCTTCTGGCAGAGTTAACCATTTTTCTAGGGCTTCTGCATCTATCTGTCCTTCAAATATAAGAATATCAAAATTAACTTATATATTGAAAGACAAGGTGCCTCCAAAGTGGCCACTTGATGAAGATGTGTCTGATGCTATCGACAGATGTTTAAGGATGTGGGAAAATTCTCCATCATTTCGTCCCTCTATTGCGTGAGAGCTTGCTCAAGCAACAGATTGATAGGATCGTCTACTCCGTCGTTTTTATTTTCTTCCACCATTGAGGGTTTCCTAGGTGTGCGAGAGTGATTTTCCTAAAGAGAGACAACCTTGAGACCCAACTTGATATAATCAGACCTCGTCAGGGACATGCACTGAAAAAATGATCAAGAGCAACCTGCTCTGATACCACTGATCCAGATTATTTTCGACACGAAATGAGAGCGGAGATATAATAAAGAAATGTACAAAGATATTATGTATATCCAATAATATAACAAAAATATATCAGATATGAAACCATAAACATAGAGTTACAACAATATATGATTTATATTAATGAAAGAAATGTGCAGAGACTATAAAAATACAGAGTGAAATACTCGCTAGAATGGTGGCAGCTTATCTGTGAGAGGAGATGTGATGACTACTCACATTCACAAGAAGATGATTACAATAAGGATATGAAGGCATTTTTTACAATAAGCAAGAATTCCAAAAATCATAGACATCCAAAAATCTAACCCTAGGAGATGAAGCGCCAAAAGTCATGTGGGCCTCATTTGGGTAAGTGAGTACATCAACTTCCCGAGGTCATAACTTTTGCATACTATCTCCGTTTTAGGCATGTGATAGCTCGTTGGAAAGGTATCACCGAGAAGATTCATTTTGGGGGATCAATCATGCATTTAGTTATCATTGAGAACATCGACCTCGAAAATCATTCATTTGGGCCCTCAAAATGGCCCCGGAAGTTAAAACCTGCTAATAATAGAAAATGACCAAAATTGCTAGAAAATTGTTTTGATCCAGTTGGAAAAGGTGGGTGGCCACCAATATCCACCTGGATCAATACTCCCTCCTTAGGAAGCAATGTTCTCCATTGTGTTGAGTTCCTAGGGGAGAGGGAAAGGCATTTGTTGGATTTGCATCTTGGTGAACTGCTTGTATTGTTGGAGACGTCGCGCTGCTCAGTTTGTGGAAGTCTGTCTCTAACATGTTGAGGTTGAGGTTGTTCAAAAAGTCAAGATACATGAGAGGACGGTGTGTAGAAGGAATATTTACGCTTTGTTGCAACCTTGTCAATCTGCTTCTATTGGATAGAAGGTGCTTGGGGCAAGGTTGTAGTGGTTGCAGTGTCCTTTTGTTCTCCTTTTGAACAGATTGTGAAGAAGCTAAATTTTTCAGTATGAGATACTACCTTGTGACACTTTTTAGGTGGAACATTAGTCAGAACTATCTCTGGTATTCTGTAGAGATGACCCCCCAAAGTAACAATGACACTATGGGGTCAAGACTCATAAAGAACATGGCATCTCCACATATATGGTTGGCCCAAGAGTACATCACAAACATCCAGTGGGGAAACATCGCATAATATCTCATCCTTGAAGGGTTGGATGTTGTATGATAATCGACACTATTGGCTGACACGAAGATCTTGTCCTTGGCGAAGCCACTCGATGTTGTATGCCTGCGGGTGTGGTGTTGTTGACAATCCCAACTATTTGGCGACCTCTGCCGAGATGAGGTTTCTATGGCTTCCGCTATCAACAATAAAATTCAGTGGGGTCCCCTTCACCCACATATGTGAATGAAAAAGGCTCTCCCCCTCTTCAGGATCTGTTGGTTCTTCTGGTTGAATTATTGCAGTCAAGACAATAGCAATGGGGTCTGCGTTAATGATCTATCCTTTACCAGTATTTTCAGAATCAGATTCTGAATCAGGGTTTGGCTCCTTGTCTTTGATTTCAACCACCAATGACTGTTTTGAGTGACATTCATCGATGTTGTGCCAGGGGATTTTGTGGTAATCACACCATTTTTCGGTGTCCTTCTTTGTCTTCGTGTGACCCTTCTTTTCCTGTGTCTTTTACTAGTTTTTGGGAGACTGTTTGTTAGGGTCGTCTTTGTCATACTTTGGTTGTTACAGATTTGCAGATATGAATTCTTGTTTGTTCTAGTGCTTATATTTCTGCTCAATTTTAACATCATATTGATAAGCAGTACCGAGTGATGAGATGTCCAGAAAATCCATTTCAGTCTAGATGTATCTATGTAGAGCCCCACAGTATTTCAGAACCAAATGTCGCTCAGAGTCTTTGATACCCAGCTTGGTGCGCAAGGTATGGAAGGTATTGGTGAACTCCAGAACTTCTTGGCCCCTCTCTTGCCACAGTGTTGTCCATCTCATGTACTGGTCCTGATCGTTGCCTATAGGGTAATATTGTTCCTTTACCACATCCACAAAAAAATCCCAAGTGGGATCAACCCATATATTCCAGACTCCTCTGTGGAAATTTGCTCCCAGTAAGTTTCCAACAATGTGTGACATGAGGGAGAGCTTTAAGGAGTGTGAAAGTGATATTTTCTTTGTCAAAAAAATTGTGAACAGAGAAATAACCTTCTAGCATAGTTAACCATTTTTCTAGGGCTTCTGCATCTATCTGTCCTTCAAATATAGGAATATCAAAATTAACTTGTACCTTTAAAGGCAAGGTGCCTCCAAAGTGGCCTCTTGATGAATATGCACCTGATGTTATCAAGAGGCGTTTAAGGATGTGGGAAAAATTCTCCATCATTTTGTCCCTCTCTCGTGTGAAAGCTTGCTCAAGCAACAGATTGATAGGGTCATCTACTCGGTTGTTTTTATTTTCTTCCGCCATTGAGGGTTTATTGGGTGTGTGAGAGTGATGGTCTTCAAGAGAGACAAGATTGAAACCCAACTTGCTATACTTGGACCTTGTCGGGGACATGCACTAAAAGAATGATCATGAGCAACCTACTCTGATACCACTGATCCAGATTATTTTCGGCACAAAATGAGAGCGAAGATATAATAAAGAAATGTACAGAGATATTGCATATTTCCAATAATATAAAAGAAATATATCAGATATGAAACCATAAACACAGAGATACAGTAATACACGATTTTTATTAATGAAAGAAATGTACAAATATTGTAAAAATACAGAGTGAAAGACTCGCTAGAATGGTGGCAACTTATCTCTGAGAGGAGATGTGACGGCTACTCACATTCGCAAGAAGATGATTACAATGAGGCTTTGAAGACCATTTTTACAATAATCAAGAATTACAAAAACCCTAGACATCCAAAAACCTAACCCTAGGAGATGAAGCGCCAAAATTCATGTGGGCCTTGTTTGGGTAAGTGAGTACATCAACCTCCCAAGGTCGTAACTTTTGCATACGATCTCTGTTTTAGGTGTGTGATAGCTCGTTGGAAAGGTATCATAGAGGAGATTCATTTTGGTGGCTCAATAATGACTTTGAAAATAATTGAGAACCTTGATCTTTAAAAACCTTCATTTGGGCCCTCAAAATGGCCCTGGAAGTTAAAACCTGCTAAAAATAGTAAATTACCAAAATTGCCAGAAAATTGTTTTGAGCCAGTTGGAAAAGGTGGGTGGCCACCGATATCCACCTAGATCAATCCTCCCCCCTTAGGAAGCAATGGTCTCCATTGCATTGAGTTCCCAAGGTAGAGGGAAAATCATATATTGGATTTGCATCTTGGTGAGCTGCTTGTATTGCTGGAGACGTCGCCCTGCTCAGTTTGTGTAAGTCTGTCACAAACATGTTGAGGTTGAGGATGTTCAACAAGTCGAAATACATGAGAGGATGGCGTGAAGAAGGAATATTTTCGCTTTGCTGCAACCTTGTCGATCTGCTTCTGTTGGATAGAAAGTGCTTGGGGAAAGGCTATAGTGGTTGCAATGTCCTTTTGTTCTCCTTTTAAGAAAATTGTGAAGAAGCTAAATTTTGCAGTATGAGATACTACCTTGCGACACTTTTTAGGTGGAACAGTAGTCGGAACTACCTATAGTATTCTGTATAGATGACCCCCCAAAGTAACAATGACACTATGGGGTTGAGACTCATAAACAACATGGGGTCTCCACATATATGGTTGGCGCAAGAGAACATCACAGACATCTAGTGGGGCAACATCACATAATACCTCATCCTTGAAGGGTTGGATGCCGTATGATAATCGAAACTGTTGGTTGACACAAAGATCTTGTCCTTGGCGAAGCCACCCGATGTTGTATGGCTGCGGGTGTGGTGTTGTCGACAATCCCAACTATTTGACGACCTCTACTAAGATGAGGTTTCTCTGGCTTTCGCTATCAACAATAAAATGCAGTGGGGTCCCCTTCACCCACATCTATGAATGAAAAAGGCACTCCCCCTCTTTAGGATCTATTGGTTCTTCTGGTTGAATTGTTTTGGTCATGACAATAGCAGTGGGGTCTATGTCAATGATCTGTCCTTTACCAGTATTTTCAGAATTAGATTCTGAATCAGGGTTTGGTTCCTTGTCTTTGATCTCGGCCACCAATGACTATTTTGAGTGACATTAATCGATGTTGTGCTAGGGGATTTTGTGGAAATCACACCATTTTTTGGTGTCCTTCTTTGTCTTCCCATGACCCTTCTTTTCCTGTGTCTTGGACTGGTTTTTAGGATACTATTTATTAGGGTCGTCTTTGTCATACTTTGGTTGTTTTGGATTTGAAAACTCGAATTCCCATTTGTTCTGGTGCTTAAATTTCTGTGTAGAGCCCCATGGTATTTGAGAACCAAATTTCACTCGAAGTATTTGATACCCAGCTTGGTGTGTAATGTATGGAAGGTATTGTAGAACTCTAGAACTACTTGGCCCCTCTCTTTCCACAGTGTGGTTCATCTCATGTACTGGTCCTCATAGTTGCCAACAGGGTAATACTGTTCCTTTACCACATCCACAAAAAATTCCCAAGTGGCATCAGCCCCATATATTTCGGACTCCTCTATGGAACTTTTCTCCCAATAAGTTTCCCACCAATGGTTGACATGAAGGAGAGCTTTAAGGAGTCCGAAGGTGATCTTTTCTTTGTCAGAAAAATTGTGAATAGAAAAATAACCTTCTAGCAGAGTTAACTATTTTTCTAGGGCTTCTACATCTATCTGTCCTTCAAATACAGAAATATCAAAATTAACTTGTACCTTGAAAGGCGAGGTGCCTCGAAAGTGGCCACTTCATGAAGATGCACCTGATGCTATCGGAAGGTGTTTAAGGATGTTAGAAAATTCTCCATCATTTCGTCCCTTTGTCGCGGGAGAGCTTTCTCAAGCAACAGATTGATAGGATCATCTACTCCGTCGTTTTTCTTTTCTTCCGCCATTGAGGGTTCCCTGGGTGTGCGAGAACGATTGTCTTCAAGAGAGACAATATTGAGACCCAAATTTCTATACTCGGACCTCGTCGGGGAAATGCACTGAAAAAACGATCAAGAGCAACCTTCTCTAATACCACTGATCCAGATTATTTTCAGCACAAAATGGGAGCGGAGATATAATAAAAAAATATACAGAGATATCACGTATATCCAATAATATAATAGAAATATATCAGATATGCAACCATAAACATAGAGATACAACAATAGATGATTTCTATTAATGAAAGAAATGTATAGAGACTATAAGAATACAGAGTGAATGAATCACTAGAATGGTGGCATCTTATCTCTGAGAGGAGATGTGACAGCTACTCGCATTTGCAAGAAGATGATTAAAATGAGGCTCTGAAGACCTTTTTTACAATAAGCAGGAATGCCAAAAACCCTAGACATCAAAAAACCTAACCCTAGGAGATGAAGCACCAAAAGTCATGTGGGCCCCATTTGGGTAAGTGAGTAAAACAACTTCCCGAGGTCGTAACTTTTGCATACAATCTTCGTTTTAAGCGTGTGATAGCTCATTGAAAAGGTATCATCGAGGAGATTCATTGTGGGGGATCAATCATGCATTAAAATATCCTTGAGAACATCAATCTCGAAAATCCTTCATTTGGGCCCTCAAAATGGCCCCGGAAGTTAAAACCTGCTAAAAATAGAAAATTACCAAAATTGCCAGAGAACTGTTTTGATCTAGTTGGAAAAGGTGGGTGGCCACCGATATAAACCTGGATCAATCCTCCCTCCTTAGGAAGTAATTTTCTCCATTGCGTTGAGTTCCCATGGGAGAGGGAAAAGAATTTGTTGGATCTACATCTTGGTGAGCTTCTTGTATTGCTGGATACGTTGCACTGCTCAGTTTGTGGAAGTCTGTCACGAACATGTTGAGGTTGAGGTTGTTCAAAAAGTCGAGATACATGACAGGATGGTGTGCAAAAGGAATATTTTCACTTCGCTACAACCTTGTCGATCTGCTTCTGTTGGATAGAAGGTGTTTGGGGCAAGGTTGTAGTGGTTGCAGTGTCCTTTTGTTCTCCTTTTGAACAGATTGTGAAGAAGCTAAATTTTGCAGTATGAGATACTACCTTGCGACACTTTTTAGGTGGAACATTAGTCGGAACTACCTCTGGTATTCTATAGATATGACCCCAAAAAGTAACAATGACACTATGGGGTCAAGACTCATAAACAACATGGTATCTCCACATATATGGCTAGCCCAAGAGCACATCATAGACATCCAGTGGGGCAACATCACATAATACCTCATCCTTGAACGGTTGGATACCATCTGATAATCGACACTATTGGCTGACACAGAGATATTGTCCTTGGAAAAACCACCTGATATTGTATGGTTGTGGATGTGGTGTTGTCGACAATCCAAAGTATTTGAGGACCTCTGCTGAGATGAGGTTTTTCTGGCTTTCTCTATCAAAAATAAAATGCAGTGCAGTCCCCTTCACCCACATATATGAATGAAAAAGGTGCTCCCCCTCTTCAGGATATGTTGGTTCTTTTGGTTGCATTGTTGCGGTCGCGACAATAGCAGTGGGGTCTGCGTCAATGATCTGTCATTTACCAGTATTTTCAAAACAGATTCTCAATCACGGTTTGGCTCCTTGTCTTTGATCTCGACCACCAATGACTGTTTTGAGTGACATTCATCGGTGTTGTGCCAAGGAATTTTGTGGAAATCACACCATTTTCCGGTGTCCTTCTTTGTCTTCCCATGACCCTTATTTTCCTGTGTCTTGGAATGGTTTTTGGGAGATTGTTTGTTAGGGCCGTCTTTGTCATACTTTGGTTGTTGCGGATTTGCAGATCCAAATTATCATTTGTTCTGGTGCTTAAATTTCTGCTCAATTTTAACAACATATCAATAAGCAGAACCGAGTGATGAGATGTCCAGAAAATCCATTTCAGTTAGGATGTATCTGTGTAGAGCCCCACAATATTTCAGAACCAAATGTCGCTTAGAGTCTTTGATGCCCAACTTGGTGCACAAGGTATGGAAGGTATTAGTGAATTCCAAAACTTCTTGGCCCCTCTCTTGTCATAATGTGCTCCATCTCATGTATTGGCCCTCATAGTTGCCTATAGGGTAATACTATTCCTTTACCGCATCCACAAAAAAATCCCAAGTGGGATCGGCCCCATATATTCCAGACTCCTCTATGGAAATTTGCTCCCAGTAAGTTTCCCACTAATGTTTGACATGAGGGAGAGCTTTAAGAAGTGAGAAAGTGATCTTTTCTTTGTCGAAATTTTTTTGAACAGAGAAATAACCTTCTAGTAGAGTTAACCATTTTTCTAGGGCTTCTACATCTATCTGTCCTTGAAATACAGGAATATCAAAATTAACTTGTACCTTGAAAGGAGAGGTGCCTCCAAAGTGACCTCTTGATGAATATGCACCAAATGCTATCAAAAGGTGTTTAAGGATGTGGGAAAAATTCTCCATCATTTCGTCCCTCTGTCACGTGAGAATTTGCTCAAGCAACAGATTGATAGAATCGTCTGCTCCATTGTTTTTATTTTCTTCCTCCATTGATGGTTTCTTGGGTGTGTGAGAGCAATTGTATTCAAGAGAGACAAGCTCAATACCCAACTTGCTATACTCGGACCTCGTCGATGACATGCACTGAAAAAATGATCAAGAGCAACTTGCTCTGATACCACTGATCCGGATTATTTTTGGCACGAAATGAGAGGAAAGATATAATAAAGAAATGTACAGAGATATCATGTATATCCAATAATATAACATAAATATATCATATATGCAACCATAAAAACAGAGATACAATAATACACGATTTCTTTTAATGAAAGAAATGTACAGAGACTCTAAAAATACAGAGTGAAAGACTCGCTAGAATGGTGGCAACTTATCTCTGAGAGGAGATGTGACGGCTACTCGCATTCGCAAGAAGATAATTACAATGAGGCTCTGAAGACTTTTTTTTCAATAATTAGGAATGCCAAAAACCCTAGACATCCAAAACCCTAACCCTAGGAGATGAAGTGCCAAAAGTCATGTGGGCCCCGTTTGGGTAAGTGAGTACATCAACTTCCCGGGGTCGTAACTTTTGCATACGATCTCCGTTTTAGGTGTGTGATAGCTCGTTGGAAAGGTATCATCGAGGGGATTCATTTTGGGGCACAATTATGTATTCAACGATCATTGAGAAACTTGATCTCGAAAAACCTTCATTTGGGCCCTCAAAATGGCCCTGGAAGTTAAAACCTGCTAAAAATAGTAAATTTGCAAAATTGTCAGAAAACTATTTTGAGCCAGTTGGAAAAGGTGGGTGGCCACTGATATCCACCTAGATAAGTTTTTATACTATTGGATGTTTGATTATGATTATGAGACATTGTGGATTTGATGTTATGTTATTTTGTTGTATTTATATCGATAGGTACTATTGAATGGGTTCTTATGTAACATCCCTCTCTTGCGCAATGAGCGAACTTATTCTTTGAGGACACTTTCTCGCAAGTGATCCGTATTATTATGTTATTAAAAAATTGATTTTCATTATGAGGCATTATGGGTTGATGTCATGTTGTCTTGCTGCATTGACATAGACAGGTGCTATTAACTTGGTTTTATTAAGTGCGTAGGATTTCAGACCTTGAGGGTGAAGAGGCATCGATGGAACCCCTTGGACTCTGGATCAAGTCAGGGAGTGAACTGTTAGGGTTTGATTGTTTTATATGTGATATTAGTGCATCTAATTAGACGATATAATTATGGATATATTTCTGACATGATTCATTGATGATGCAGGTTGACGATAACTTGTCGACCAGATTCACATGTGGAGTAGAGGGGTCACACATGACTACCAGACATGTTGAGGGAGAGGTGTGGACAATAGCATTTCCACAGCCTACTAGCACTCCCGTCATCGCTCGAACTGTAGGTTAATGTTTACGTAGTTCAAGAGGACCCATGATGCCGTGAGGGCAGACTGTGATAGTTTCTCACAATGATTCGAAGGGGCACACAATAAGTCGGGGGGTTTATTCCTTAGAGGCCCTTAGTTTCCCACAAGTTCACCTAGAGGAGTATTGACTGCAGGGGTTTTTTATGTCTACCAAGTCAGTCAAGAGGCAAGTGGCACCCTTGGAGCACGTGGTGTGTCCTTAAGGGCATGTCGCGCAAGAAAAATGGAAAGAGGCGAGTGGCACCCTTGGAGCACATAGTGCGTCTTGAAGGGAATGTCGCGTAAGGGAAACAAATGAGGTGAGTGGCACCCTTGGAGAACCTAGTGCATCCTGAAGGGAACACCACGTTGTTAATGATAAATGAACAAACCTAGATGGCCTTAGGTCGAATAACATGATAATAAATTTTTAAAACAATTTCTCTAATAAATTTTCGCCCAACACGAAAATTAAGGTCTAGGTCTAATCTTTGCTGGTGGTAAAATTTTACCTTTTTATAATAATAATAATAAAAATAAAAAATAAACATATATAATATAAAAATAAAAATAAAAAATTAAATAATAAAGATAATCTTCATTAACCTTGTGACAAGAAGGGGGTAAACAATTAAAGTGTTTTATAAAAATCTTTTGGAATAAAAACTTAAAAAAGGGAATGATTGTTTTACTTTTATGCTAATTAAAAATTTAATTCATTAAAAAAGGGGGAAGAAGGGTAAGTTTATGCACATGCCTTTTTGAGTTTAATTAAAAACAGAAAAGGGGGAAATCTAAAATAATTAGGAAACTAGGAAAAACAAAAACCTTAAAAGAAAGGGGAAACACTAGGAAAAAGCAGTTAGTCTAACTTAGTAAGGTATCTACCATTTAAGAACTTTCTAATTTAAACTGAACTAGCAAATTAATAATGGGGAAAGTCATTAAAACCTGTAAGGGAATTTGGGGACATGTAAGAGTGATTCTAGGAGTGACTCTAGGTGGGTGAGGGAAATAAGGGTAATTAATTAATTAAAGAAATTAATTTATGGAAGAATAAAAGGGATGGGTGACACTTGTACAAGGAGGATTTTTAGGAATTAATTTATTAAACATTAATTTAAATGGAATTTTGGGAAGGTAAAGGAGTTTGAAACTCTATATAATGGAGAGAGGAGAAGGAGGAAGGATTTGTTCTGTTTGCATAACGTTACGCTGCAAAAATCTATACTTGACTGACCTAGCTTGTGGGAGTTGGGATACCCATCTTGGTGAGGAGTGGTAGATTGGCCTTGCGAGGCAAGATGGGAACTAGTTGATTCTTGGTTATTGTGTGCGGCCCCTTTGCGGCTCGGGGGGATAAGGGGGAAGAAGAGTAACCCTATCATTTTCTAGGAGGTACCGATGAAGTCTCGTTGGTTGACAAGTGGGATTTGCACGGAGTGCGTGAGAAATCAACTTAGAGAGGGCGATCAAGCAATGGTACACTTTCTTTATTTTTTCATGGTAGATTGTAGTAGGATTTATGCTTTGGATCTTCATGTTTAATTGGGTAAGTAAATTGATTGTCTTAGCATTCTAGTTGATGAATACATTTTTCCATAGCCTATAGCTTGATGATTGATTGACTCCCATGGCCTTCGATTCCCGACATGTCTTGACCACCCCATGGTGTATTGATTTGTGAATATTGTGGTTATTTTTTCCTTTCGTCCCTATCTCATCATTCCTCGCCTGAGTAGTCGGTCAGGAGCCTGATCTATGGTCGTCTCTTCGGCATTAATAGACCTATGGATCTCAACGCCCTACTTTTCTGTGCATGGATGATGAGCGAAGGACATTCCTGTCAGCCGTCTACCTCCATTATTATCCTTGGCTGATTGTTTGACTTGTGCCATCTAGAAAAGACCTCTGTATATGGATTATCTTACGTCCTTATTGGTTTTTCTCTGTGCCTTAACTGATAGAATCCCTGTGATCATTTCAATGACTTTTCCCATTGGATGCTTCTGTTTCCCTTACTATTTTCTGCATTGTATTAGTATTCTGGCAATGGAAAAACGATTTGATTTCCTGTCTACATTTTTATATTTGGTATTCTGGAAATGCAAAAAAGATTTGATTCCCTGTCTGCATTTTTATATTTGGTATTTTGGCAATGGAAAAATTGAATTGATTTCATGTCTACATTTTTGTATTGGTATCCTGGAATGAATTTTTTTTTTTATTTGTTATTCCTGTCTACGTTGTATTGGTATTCTGGCAATGGAAAAACGATTTCATTCCCTATCTGCATTTTTATATTTGGTATCCTAGAAATGGAAAAATGTTTTTTTGTGATGTTCATGTCTGCATTGTATTGGTATCCTGGCAATGGAAAAATGAAATCATTTCCCTATCTGCGTTTTTATGATTGGTATCTTGGTAAGGGGAGGGTGTTTTGTTCATTCCTGTATGTGGTTTCATTTGGAATCTGGGAAATGAAAAAGGGAAACCACGATTTTTTCATTTAAAACGTGTTTGAGATTGTTGTTGAACTGCCCACATTTTTTCTTTTAAAAGTTGACAAAGATTTTCATTGAATGCCCACATTTTTCCTTTTAAAAGTTGACAGAGATTGTTGTTGAATGCCCATGTTTTTTCTTTTAAAAGTTGACATATATTGATGTTGAAATGCCCACGTTTTTGCTTTTAAAAGTTGACAGAGATTGTTGTTGAAATTCCCACATTTTTTCTTTTAAAAGTTGACTGAGATTGTTGTTTAAATGCCCACGATTTTGTTTTTAAAATAAGACCGAGATTGTTGTTTAACTGCCCTTGATTTTTCTTTTGAAATGAGACTGAGATTGTTGTTTAAATGCCCACGATTTTTCTTTTAAAATGAGATTGATATTGTTGTTTAAATGCCCACAATTTTGCCATTAAAATGAGACCGAGATTGTTGTTTAAATTCCCATGTTTTTCCTATTAAATGTGACTGAGTTTGATGTGAATAACCATGGATTTGCGCCCCCCCCCAAAAAAAAAAAAAAATTGACTGAGTTCGCTGTTGAAGGGAAATGAATTTTGTATTTAGAATGTTGATTGCGTTGATTGTTGAATGACCATGAGTTGATTCTTCTGCAATTTGTATTGTATTCTTATTCTCCTTCAATTTGAGTGTGCTCAGCCTTCTCACTGCCAAACATTAATTGTTACAGCCATGTTATTGGTCAGATTAATTGCTATGTAACTGCCATGTTAATTGCCAGTCTAATTGCTACAACAATGCCAATGGACAACAATTTCCTTCTTAATATTAACTGCCACAATGATGTCAGTTGCTACATCACTGTTAATAGTCAATAGTTCCCTTCTTAATGTTATAGACAATTAGTTATTTTTGGCAAGGATATCTTAGATAGATGTCATGTGTAATTTAATTGATTACAAGTGTGATATTGTAGCATTTTACATTGATGTGGATAATGTAGTTATATATTGTCATTTGATAGTTAGATGATAATTACATGGATTACTTATAATTACCCTTCTAGATGGTGATTAATGGTTAAATGAGTTTAGGAGTATTGACCAAAGTATAGATTAATCTTGCTAAATTAAATTGTAGTTAATGATTAAATCATAATGTAGCATTACCGAACTGATTTGTAATTTAGGTTATTTCGATTTAAATTAATGGTTGATTGTATTGTAGAATTGTTGATTGATTCAAAGGTGATGTTATTTAGATTGAAATTAACGGATATGGTGTAAAGTAGAATGGCCGATTGGATTGTATTAATTGTTAATCATTTGATAAGTTAAAGAATAAATTATAATTTAGACTTGCTAAATTTCGATGGATACTCAATGTCAAAAAAAAATTGTAACTGTTGACTAGTTTAAACTTGATGAATGGATCGAGTGGTTGACGAAGCCATGACTTCCCTGGTATTCGTCCTCTTGTGTCTCATAAACCTTTTGTGTGGGGTGTGGGTATAGTCTCCCTGACAGTATTTGGCTCTTAGTGCATCCAAGTTTTCTAGTGTCCTTGGTCTAGATAGGATGTGTTGCACCAAGGTTATTGATGCGTCTATCATCTGGGGACGACATGATTCCTAATGAGGGGATCATGGCATGCCCTATTTGGATAAGGGCGAATGATAACTTGGCTGGAGTCGGTGCCTTCTATGTGAGTGTTGTTGAGCATTGTAAGTTTGTTTTTGCGCATGGGTTGAACACCTTCAGGCATTGGTTTACATGCCTTGAGGATCTAGTCTTTATTCATCAAGGTCATTGTGTTGGGAGGAGGATGTTTCTCCTTGGCTTGTAGGCGTGGTCTTGTTGTGTCGGGCAGGTAGTCATTTCTCCTTGTTTTAATGCATGTTTCTCCACATTTCTCCTATGCTAGTGCATTGAGTTGTAGTTGCCTGTTGCCTGGACTGCATGATTACATTCATTGTCAGTGGTGAGGTAAATTTTTGTCATCGTCGCCTTCTTTCCCTAAAAGAAAAAAAACAAAAAATAAAAAATTTCACTTCTTCTTCTCTTGTAGTCATAATGAAGGGGTTGTTACATCTTATGAGTGTGCGAGACTCTAGACGTCGAGAATGCTGAGGCATTGATGGAACCCCCTGGACTCTGGATTGAGTCAGGGAGTGGACTGTTAGGGTTTGAATGTTGTTGATATGACATATGTACATATGATTAGATGTTATGATGTTGATTATTATTACTAACTTGATTCATTGATGGATCTAGGCTGACGATAGCTTGTCGACCAGAATCACATTTGGAGTAGAGGGGTCAAACACGAAAACCAGAGACATTGAGGGAGAGGTGCAGCAACAACTCTGCCACAACCTACTAGTACTCCCGATGTGGCTCCAACTATAGGTGAAATATTACCTAGTTCAAGAGACCCGCGATGTCATGAGGGAAGACTGTGACAGTCCCTCATGATGATTCTAAGGGACGAGAAATAAGGCAGGGTCCTTATTCCTTAGAGGCGCTTAGTCTCCCACAAGATCACCCGACAAAGTATTGATTCCAGGGGCTTGACATCTACCAAATTCAGTCAAGGGGATAGTGCCACCCTTGGAGCACATAGTGCGTCTTGAAGGGAACGATGTGCAAAGAAAATGGAAAGAGGTGAGTGACAACCTTGGAGCACGTAGTGCATCCTGAAGGGCAGATCATGATTTTAACTATGATAAGCCAATAAACCTAGTTCCTAGAAAACTATACCTCCTTAGGACCTGGCTAGCCTTAAAATAGATGATGGTATGAGTAAATATTAATAACTAAAAGTTCCCACTAAAATTTACACCCAACCTAGTGAAACTAAAACTTAGGTCTCAGTATAACGTGTGGATAAAGAAAAAATAAATAAACATGTAACAAGAAGGTGGGTAAGAAATTCAAACTTTAATGATTAAAGTAAAAATTATAATGGAGGATTAAATTTATTAAAAGGGTAAATGGTTGTTTTTATCTACACTTGCTAAATTGATTTTTAGTTAAAAAGGAAAAAGGGGGAAACTTAAATAAAAAGGGGAATGTCCAAATTAGTAAAGAATCTAGCCTTTGAGACTTTCTATTTATGAACTCGTCTAGGAATTAAGTAAGGCATAATTCATTTAAGAATTGTAAGGGAATATTGGGACAATGAGGAGAATTTTTAGGAATGCTTTTAGGTGGGTGAGAGAAATAGGAATATTTAATTAATTAATAAAATTGATTTTATGGTGCAACTAGGGGATCGGGCGATATGTGTATTGGGATGGTTTTTCCTAATTAAATAAATGAAAAAGGAATCTAATGAGGGTTTTGGAAACAAATGACTAATAAAAATCTATAAAAGATATGGTGGAGGAGGAGTACGGACACATATGGCTTGTGTAACGTTACGCTGCTGAAATTTCATCTTGACTGAACTTTCTCTTGTGGGAGTTGGGATACCCAACTTAGGTAACGAGAGGTAGCTTGACCTTGCAAGGTGAGTTGTTTTCTAGCATTATCTATTATTGTGTGTGTGGCCCCTTTGCATCTCAGGGGGATCAGGGGGAAGAAGAGTACCCCTAGCGTTGGCTGGGAGGTAGCGCTGAGGTCTCATCGGTCAGAAAGCAGGATCTGGACAGAGCGAACGCGCGGGAGGAAAACTTCACCTCATCGTTATCGATAAAGGTACGCTTGTTAAAGTTGTTACATGTAATAAAATTTAATTTACACTTGTTTATTTTACTGTATTCTATTATTAATGTAATCCCCTTGTCACTTGATTCATCCTATAAGAAGCCTTGCTATCCACAATATCTTTTATTTCTGAGTTACTGTCTAATGGCATGTGGCCCGTGCTTTTGTATCTTATGCCTGCATTTTATTTATTTCTTGATTTCATTTTTTATTTATTTTAATTGTTTGGTTCTCCACGGAGAAGGTTTGGATGCAGATTTGTGTTTTATCTTTTGTTCCCTTATCCTTTAAGTTATTAGTCTGTTCTTGAGTAGTCGACCAGGAGCTGAATCGACTGTCTTTCACTTCGGTGATAAAGATTTATATTCAAATGCCCTTCTTTCCTGTGCATGGATAATAAGTGTAGAATCGTTTCTCTTCCTAGCAAGGAATTCTCTCCTAGGCATTTATCCCCTCTCCTTACCCAATGAACCATTCCTTTTTCTCTATGCCTTGGTTTTTTTTTAACCTTGCATCTTAGATCCTTTGTATCTCTGTGCTAGAACTCTTAATGAATAAACCTTCCATGTCTTGCAAATAATTTTTTTATTAACTCTTTGATGTATAACGATTACTCCTCAATCTTAGCTAATGCAATTTTTTTTACAGTGCACTGTGCATCCAAGCGTGGCACTGCTAGTCTTGTTAGTTGTCATGATTAGCTTTGAAATTCATTTATGAGTACACAACTTCTTTTTGCCTTGACTATCGGTGTTATTAGTTCTAGCTATTTATGATTTAATAGTTAACTGATTTATTTAAGATTGTTTCTTTTTGTCATGCACAATAGATTACTGTTTTTCCTTTACAATAGTCACAATTCACTTGGATTAATGCAATGCCTTTATTAATTATTAATCTCACTGCCACGATATCAATTGTGATTCTTGCGCAAAGTTTAAAAATGTTTTCAGAGTATTAGTAATGATGTTCATGAGCCCAGTTTGACTATATTTTACTTGGTTCCCACTGCACCCTTGGAATTTCGATAATTACATAAAGTGTCAAGTTGTAGCCAGAAGAAATATGTGCCTTCTTTCTTGTACTGTTAATTTGCATGGAATTCTCCCCCATAAAAGTAGTATTTAGTGCTATCTCTAATACCTGAACTTCATCATCTTCATGGATTTTATCATTATGTGCAAGATCAATACAAGTCTTATCTAATGGAGAAAAATACTCTCCAAATTTGTATTTCCTCTTCTACCATCCTGTCATTTCTCAGTTCCATCATTCATACAATTTGATCTCGATTTTCTAACATTGAAGGCATCCCTTTTTTTTTCATAGCCACTTTTCCCAGATATTTGAACTATAAAATGGGACTTTCCAACATATTTAAAAACAAGAAAGTCTCCAACGTCTAATGAATGATTAGACACACAAGTTTTCCAGCCTTGTACAAATCCATTCCCGTACTTGTACAATGTACTATTATGATCAAAACTTTACCACTGGGCCCTTCAAGAAAGGCATCTTATGAACCTGATAACGCAGAAGTCTCACAAATGTTGGTGGGATCCACAACACTATTTGTATTCACAGCACCAAGATGTATAACCAGGAGGATAATTAATTAGTGTGATTCTAATATCAGTTGATTATATTAATGGGTAAATCCTCTTTGCAGTTTTACAATAAAAGTATAAGATAGGGAGTAAAAATGAATTCGCTAATGTCATTCTAGAGATTTTAATAATTAAGATATCCCTATTTATTATTACCAATAGCATGATTACTCTTTGTTCTAGGTAATCATAGGATCACATCTCGTGCCTGTATAAACCATGCTGACATTAATAGACAGTTATTTTTAAAATTTCTAAAATGGGCCTTATAATCTGCACGATTTTTCTCTAGTTGTTTAATTGGGTTTCTAAACTATGTTTATTTCATGGTTGATGAATTCTATGTCTGTATTGTACAATGGCGATGTAAGATACTCGTTATTATTAGAAATTGCTAATAGCCCAGTGAACTTTTATTGGAAGATTGGGTTACTTAATTAATAATGGATGGAATTGATGAGAAACATGCTAGATAACGACCACATGAATTATTCTCTTAACTTTTACTATAAAATATTCTCTGATATTAATTTTTCATATTATTTTCATTTATATTAATTCTCATTAACTTTTTCCATAACGTTTCGTATATTAATAGTTTCTCTATAGCCATAATAGTATTTTAACTTTTTCTATAATAGGAACACATTAAATTTTCGTATATTAATAGATGATTCGTATATTAAATTTTTGTATATTAATAGTTTCTTTATAGCCTTAATATCAGTCCTTTAACTTTTTCCATAATAGATTAATTGCTGCAATGGTAATAGATTGATTAATTTCAATGGTATTAGATAAATTGATTAATTGCAATGGCAATAGTTCACTTGTTTCCACTTAGTCATAATGATTTAACAACTAATGGTTTATGGTTTAATTGTGTAATAGTTTAATGGCTTACAAAAGATTAATGGTTGAGGATTTAATAGTTTTATTAGCTAATTAGATTAATAGTTTAACAATTAATTGTTTACTATGTGCCTTGTGCCTTAAGTTGAATTTGTAAATGGTGGATGTTCATAGTTGTTACACCACATATGATTGCCTTGTAGCAAAACAAAAAATCCCTCGATTAGTTGCGCAATTTAAATTTGAATGATGTCACATTGTGTCTTGTTGACTTTTCAATTGGGTTCTTGGGTATAGTCTTCATGTATTTATTGACAAACAATTCAGTCTCCTAGCGCGAGGGATTTTGTTGGCATTAAAGGTCTAGATATGTTATGTTGCACCATGGTTGTTGTCACGCCTATCGCCTTGTGATGACATGATTCCTGATGAGGGGATCATTGCACACCTTGATTGATAGATGTGAATGATAACCTGGCCAGAGTCGTGTGCTTCTCGATGTCGGAATATTGTTGTATGTTTCCTGAATTGCGTATGTTTTGTTCGCCATCATGTTGTGTTGATTAATTGTTGTCATTGTTACCTTCCTTCTTAGAAAAAAATTGCACTTTCTTTGCACTACCTGTAGTCGTAACAATGGGGGTCGTTACATTAGAATTGAAGGGATTCATCCCTTAGAAACAATTTTTTAATACGTCATGATTTGATATGTTGTATGTTCCTATAAACATTCAATATGCAGATTTCTCATGATGCAAATTTTATGACCAACAGTCAGTAATTTGGTAATACATTTTTCTTCTAAGATCCAAATTGAATGATTCCAATTGGGTTAGAAACTATACTCTAAGGGATATTTCCCTAGAAACAAGTTTCAAAAAATTTCAATTTTAGTCCATCAAATCTTGACTATCCTGACTTTGTTCTTGAGTTGCCTTCTCTACATCCATTCACTGTTTTGGCCATAAATTATTTGTTTGAGATCAAATTTGAAAAATTCAAGATTCATTACAAATTATATTCCAATGGATATTTTGCATAGAAACATGTTTAAAAAATGAGCCCGTATGACCCTCAAAATAAGACTTTTTTTATTGTGTGTTTAGTGAAGTCAACGTAACAAAGTGCCATAAAAGTCTATTAAAAAATAAACTTATCCAAATGATGATCTGAGTATGTGTAAGTTTTCATTTACATGTGTTTCTTTATGTAAAAAACTTCCACACTAAAAATTGCAATCACCCTAATCCAATATTGTGCATTATGACCTATGCAATGAATGTAAAGAATATATCCACAATCAAAAGTAAAAGATGAATTAATCATGAAATCCAAAAAAATGTTGCAATGACATCCTGACATAACCATCATGGGAACTCAAAAGAGGCCATGAAGTGTCCTATTATTTAATATATAAAATAATGAAAGCCTGGCATCACCGTCCTGGGAAAAAAAATTCCATGGAGTGTCTCATTATCCATTAAATAAATTCCACATTCTTATGAAATTGGGGTTCTTGTATGATGAGGGATTTGAAAACTCGAGTGATAAATACAACCATCATTAAATAATTTTCCAATATGTATAAGATTAAAGGGATTGAGTGTAGGTAGAGGAAATCAATGATGAAAAATCAAGGGTTGTAAAGGGGTCTAAATATTAAAAATGAGCACGATTTTAATAAATAAGAGGGAACAAAAAAATGATGAAAAAGGTAGAGGGATGTTGGACAGAGGAAAGGGTGGGTGCTAGGTAATGAAGGGAAAATAAAATGGAAAATAAAGGAAGAATGAAGAGTGAGAAAGAAGAACACAAGTAAAGGGAGGATGTAAGACAAAGTAGGGCGAAAAGAGTGGATAGAGGAATTTTCAGAGTAAGGGGGGAAGAAAGAAAACATAGAGAGGATACAAAGAAAAATGTGAAAGAAGATAAGTAGATGGAAACAAGAGGGAAATGAGATGGAAAGTTGGAAATATGGAAGAAACGAGAGAAATGAAACAAAATAAAAGGAAGAAGAGGAGCGGTGACTAATATTATATAGATAATTAAAAATCTTTAACAACCCAAGATGCCATATAAAACATAATGAAAATTGACCACATACCTCAATAATTAATCCAAACTCAAGCTTGAAGGCTTTGACATTCCCTTCACTCCTTCTTCCAGAAGAATATCCTTTCACCAATGCTCCCTTCCTCCTTCCAAACTTTCTGCAAAAGAGAGATTAGTACTACAGGTGGCTCTTACTGCACCACAAAAGGATCTTGTTAAATTATGTAAAATACATCCTAAAACTTAAAAATGAAGCTAGAAACCAATGTTAATTGTACTTTCACACCTTCCATAATCTTCCCCTACAATGGTACCAAAATGTTATGAAAATTAATTGCTTATGTGATATCTTTGTTTCCCCCAGCTTGTAAATATAACTATAGCATGTTAAAAGACTATGGGTAGACTAATTATGTGTGGATGTTGGGATTGATGAACCTTTTGTTATAGAAGGTAATGTATGTATTTTTGTTACTAAATAAAATGGAAGATGTTGCATAACTTTTGAAGGGGCTGCCGAGGTAGATCATGATGCATGAGAGAGATGGTGGGGATAATCAATAATGGTGAAGATGACCCCTACCAAACCAGTACTCTACTAGATTTAAATTGTTTAGACCTGTTAACACTCTGTAAATTTTGTCTGGCTGAATAGACAAACAAAAGAGGTAACTATTTCAACCATCTTTGGAGCTGATGCACTAGCCTGCTCAACTCAAAGAGGGCTCTCTCATGTCACTGACTATATATATGGGAATCGGTGGCTAGTTTCAGTTTTCTTGGGGGGTTTTATAAAATTGCTAGCAAGGAAGGAGAGGAACACTTTGGGCTATGGAGTCGGAAATAAATAATACATTGTCAGACCTGAGGACTATTTAGAGGAGAAAGGCTAAATCAGGTAGTGAGTCCGAGTTTTTATGAAAAAAAGTTCATGGTGTCGGAAGAAAAATAAACACATAAATACATCGGAGCATTACAGAAATGAAATCAGACATAGTTCGAAAAGAAATAAACATGATCTAAATTGCTAAGTTGAGAGCATTGAATGATGAATTATGGACCTTTAATCCTTCAATTTAGACAAGAAGAAGTGTGAATGAAATATAAGCTCACAGGAAACACATACTATGAAAAGAGACAAGACTCATATCACTGCCAGTTAGAATATTTTCATAAACAGTCTAAAATCTTCTTCTGCATTTGCATATTCATAATAACCCCAAATTTTACAAAGGTATTCCTGCACATAGGGAAAGCTCCCCCTTCCCTTCTTATTCTCTTAGATAATATATATAGAGAGAGAAGATTTCTTCGTGGAATACAAAACGTTCAGACTTTTCGTCGTTTTAGGATTAGAGGTCAGTTACAAACGAGAAATGATTTTTAATCACTGTTACCCTTCTTTAGAGGGACCATTAGAAACAGGTTCATCATATTTAGATGCCAATTGTCCAAACCTTGCTGGGAGGTACTTATCTTTACTTGATAATTTATTTTAACTTAGCGATCTCATCCTTTAGGGTATCCAACCACATCGGTTCATTCTCTCCAACACTTTCAGTCATTTCGACTATGACCTCTTTCTTTTGTATTTTGGTCCGTTTCTTTTTTATAGCTCGCCTGTTGATGACCAGATCCTTCATAATGGGATTAAGCCTGAATTCTAATCCGAAATCTATAAAAGGTTTTGTATGGAACTTTGTCTCCAATATACGTGCAATTGCCCGTTCTTTACTACTTGTAGATAAACTTGCCACATTGCCTGAATAACTGGTTTCACTGGACGTAGCTTGGTCCATGTATCCTACTTTCATAGACACCAAAACGTTCTTACAGAGATCAAAGAGTTTAGAAAAATGGAAATTACTTCCTTCATGGATAAAATAATGCCTTCATACTTGGGTAATTATAGAGTTCCAATCATGAAACACTGACAGATTCGTTGACTGGTATGTTGATTTACCATCCTTGGCCAATCCATTTCAAATAATTAGCATTCGAGTTTGTTAAATGGTGACGTTCACCTAACATTATATGGTTGTGAAGTACCAAACGAGTGAGATAGAGTAATTTCGACCAACCGTCACCAGCACCCCACGAGTGTTTGATTTGACGTATAGGAACACGTGATATCGGGGTTTTTGCAAAAGTCATTTCAGGCAACCCGCCTTTCACCTCGACGTACCTCTAGAGGCGATGTAGACCCATCTTGAAAACCACAATGGTTTCCACGGTCCGCCTCTATATAGTTAAGTCCCATGCAAGTTTGTTGCCTGATATGAACTCTAGCTGTTGATCTGGGTCATTTTATAATCAACCATCTATAAAGATTTAACTTTTTTCACCTCTGCTATACTTTTCTTTACACCGCCAGGCATGTCCTAGTTCTCCAAATTATCAATTTTCCAGACTATCAATCTCCCACGATGATGTAGCTTTTGCTAACTTCCCGAGACCTGGATATTGTCTGAAAAAATGTTATGGTGACAACATAGGCTCCAATTGGGGATGTTATCCTCCCTATGAGGTAGAAAACAACGTATATACCTAGTGCCTAATCCCTTGGGATGATCCCAAACATGTGTGTGGGCCCCGTTCCTACCTTCTCACTAGTGTCTGCTGTAGTCCAAACTCTGCGCACCATTCTTAACTAAACACTGGATATATACCACTGAAAAACTGACTGTACACAATACTGAAAACAAAAACTAAAAGTGCTTGTCTGAAAAACTTATTTGCACACTGCTATCTACTCGAACTACGGAAAGGAGCCATTAATCAAGTGAAATAAAAATGCCAATGAAGCCATGTGAGCAATTTATTCACTGTTCGTTTATCTTGCACAAACATGCTCCAAATCCTGTTGACTGATATTTCAAAAAATTCATCCATGATTTTCAAAAAAGTAAAAACATTTGGACTGTTTGTTTCTTATAATAGGATTGTGAGTGGATCTTTCAGAATATGCGTAAAACAATCATCGTGTGTCACTCCTTCTACTGCATTTTTTTTTTTAGGTGATTCAACTTGTTGACTTCTAAAAACCTGACAGATTTTTTGAGAAGTTTGGTAGCAAAGATTTCCCGAATCATAAAGTGACCAAGGTTGGAAAACATCATCTGGTGTGAAAATATTCATATCTGGTACAAACATTGATTCATTGAAATCCACCATTATTGGTAGATTTCGATCATAAACCTTTCTCATATAATGAGTCTCGAGATCATGAATCACATGAGAGAACGATTTCTTTTCAGGACTCAAGATAGAAAAACAAGATTCTTCCATGAGGGTTGGCTCACTGTTTGGATTTTTCGTGGGCGAAACTTCAAAATATCCATCCATATCCATGCTTTTCAGAAATAGGGTCATTACGTCATTTTGAGGGGAAGATAGGAAACCTTGAAATACCTTGTTTTGTGGGAAATATTGTTGAACATCTGCATTAGTTCCAGGACAAAGGAGAAGACTCTTGATAAAAATTTCTTTTTTGGCTTCTTCCTTAATCTGACAATTAAGCTCTGATCGAAATTCTGGATTGAAATACCCTTCCAAGAGATGATCATGCAATGTTTGTGAGTGTAGTAGATTTTATTTACTAATGACGACCCTTTCATGTGAAAGAGTGCTACTGTGGATATAGTCAGAAGTCCCTATCCTTTCTAAGATTTCATAATTTTCTCTTAACCATTCAAAGGAATAAAAACATAAGGGGAGAGAGTTTTCACCTGTAAGCCCGATGCTTTCATCGCTTTTGAATTCATGATTGGATATTTTATGATTTGAAATGCCATTTGTTTTCAATAATTCGAATGATGAAAAACATAATGGCAAGGTTTTGTCACCTAACACACAACCTTCTTCATTCTTATCAGTATTATCATAGGTACATTTTTCCATCTTTTTGGGATTTTGAATACGCTCACCTTCAGCCTTTTCTTGGACCAATGACTAAATTTCTAAATCTACAAAGTTTTTTTCAGGACAAAGAATAGGGTTATAAAGAATTTCAAAAGAATGTCCAATGTCTCGTCAATCTATTTTTTTGGTTCGGTGTGACTTTTCATTGGCACAAATTCGCTTACCTCAACAATAATTTGAGAATTTTATTTCAACAATTTGAAAGTAGTGAAGCATAGAGGCAGAGAGTTTTCTTTCGTGGACTTGATGTCGTGCTCCCCACGGTACTCTTGAAGAAGAGTTTCTTCAATATCATGATCATCTTTTTGTTTGTCATATATGGGAAAATCAACATCATATGCAACGTCATCCAATAAGAAAAGACCTGGAAAATTTATTTGTTCTTCAACAAACTGATTTTCAAATTGATCCTCCTGACTATATACAAAATGACCAGCTTCCTGCTTATCATGAGGTGGCTCAGAGGCTAGAGCAACACCTTTTGTTTTAAAAAATGTAGCGTGATTTTTAACACGATCAAAATCATTTGAGGCTTCAATAGGATTTATGATATTACCCATTCTACGCTTAAGATTCCAATCGACTATATCCAGTTCATATTCACTTTTATTTTCTTTATCATTTAACTCCTCATTTTGGATTTGTTTACATGATTGGATGTTGTGTTAAATATCCTAGGCATCATCAAACATTTTTTGTAAGGACTTGGGTCTCCTTTCCATTAGAAGGAAAGACAAATTTGGATGAAGAGTTGTCATATAACGGAACATGGCAGTTGCTTCAGTGGGTTGAATTTCATCAGGCAATTTGTAATAAATACTTGAAAACCTTCTACTGAACATAGAGATAGCTTCATTGTTTTGCCATTTCAAGGCATATAACTCTACAAGTTGTAGCTCCAAATATTTCTTCTTGACCCAAAACTTTAAGAAAATGTTCTTCAATTCCTCCCACAAGCTAATTGTATCTGGACGCAGGTGTCTAAACCAGTCTTTGGTGTTTCCTTTCAAGGATTGAGAGAAGGATCTCATGCAAACATCGTCATGGTCAATATCAAATAAATCTATGAAATTCTCAAACCCTTGGATGTGATTTTCAGCTGAGATGACATTAGTTTCTCCATCAAACACAGGTATATACTCATGATGATTTGGAGGTAAATCGTGGAGGACTTGGGGTAGCTTCAAGGGTATGTATCTAATTTGGGCTCTAGAGGAAGTAGAAATAGGGATAGGGGCATAAACCTTGGCTTTATGGTGTTTACCAACTTGATCGTGGTCATCACATGGCCTGGTTGTAAAACTCTTATCGAGATCATCGATATGGTGGGGGTATGCATGTGCAATTTTAAGAGGAGGATGAATGATTGAAATTTTTTCTTGATCATCGTTAGAATGCAACAGGTAAATAAAAAATTGTTTAGCATGTTCAAGGATAAAGAAGAGGCAACTTATAACAAACAACTGAATGCCCTGGAAAAAATTCAATTTTAAGTACCTTTTTTCTTCCACAATGTCTTTTCGTTCCCCTGTCAAGGGATTTCATTTCTCAGTGTGATCTTTTAATTATGTTTGAAACTTGAGTGGCATTACCAATAATGTTTTGGAAGATGGATTCTGCATGAGAGTGGAGTCACCATAGAAAATTCAAATTTATGGATTCTTCTACCAGTGGAATCACCTTCGAACTAATTTTTGATGTGTGGATTCGCCAGAGCAGGAATACAGCCAATATGTGCCTAAGTGTCTGCTACTCTCATACCTTACAACTCAACCATGTCTTTCTTCCTTGGGAAAAAATTTCAATTCCATCCCCGACAACGATGCCAGAATGTTACAACTCTGTAAATTTTGTCTAGTTGAATAGAGAAACGACATAGGTAACTATTTCAACCATCTTTAGAGCTAAGGTACTAGCCTTCTCAACTCAAAGAGGGCTCTCTCATGTCACTGGGTATATATATGGTAATTGATGGCTAGTTTTGGTTTGCTTGGGGGATTTTATAAAATTTCTAGCAAGGAAGGAGAGGAACAATTTGGGCTATGGAGTCAGAAATAAATAATACATTGTCATACCTAAGGACTATTTAGAGGAGAAAGGATAAATCAGGTACTGATTCCGAGTTTATATGAAAAATTTGCATGGCGTCGGAAGAAAAAGAAACACATAACTACATCAGAGCATTACAGAAATGAAATCAGACATAGTTCGGAAAGAGATAAACATGATCTAAATTGCTAAGCTGAGATCATCGAATGATGAATTCTGGACCTTTAATCCTTCAATTTAGACAAGAATAAGTGTGAATGGAATATAAGGTCATAGGAAACACATACTATGAAAAGAGACAAGACTCATATCACTGCTAGTTAGAATCTTTTCATAAACAGTCTAAAAGTTTCTTTTGCATTTACATATTCATAATAACCCCGAAATTTACAAATGTCTTCCTACACATAAGGAAGGCTCCCCCCTCCCTTTTTATTCTCTTAGATAATATATATAGAGAATATTTCTTCGTGGAATACAAAACGTTCATACTTCTCGTCATTCTAGGATTAGAGGTTAGTTACAAACGAAAAATGATTTGTAATAACCGTTACCCTTCTTTAGAGGGACCATTAGAAATAGGTTCATCATATTTAGATGCCAACTGTTCAAAACTTGTTGGAAGGTACTTATCTTTACTTGATAATTTATTTTGACTTCGTGATCTCATCCTTTAGGGTATCCAACCACACTGGTTCATTCTCTCCAACACTTTCAACTGTTTCGACTATGACCTCTTTCTTATGTCTTTTGGTCTATTTATTTTTTACATCTCTCATGTTGATAACCAGATCCTTCATAATGGGATTAAGCCTGACTTCCTATCCGAAATCTATAACAGGTTCTATATGGAACTTTGTCGCCAATATACGTGCAATTGCCCATTCTTTACTACTCGTAGGTAAAATTGCCATGTTGCCTAAATAATCGGTTTCACTGGACATAGCTTGGTCCATGTATCCTAGTTTCATAAACACCGAAACATTATTACAAAGATCAGAGACTTTAGAAAATTGGAAATTACTTTGCTCACGGATAAAAATAATGCCTTCATACTTGGGTAATTATAGAGTTCCAATCATGAAATGCTAACAAATTCATTGATAGGTATGTTGATTTACCATGCTTGGCCAATCCATTTCAAATGATTAGCATTCAAGTTCGTTAAATGGTGGTGTTCACCTAAAATTATATGGTTGTGAAGTACCAAATGAGTGAGATAGAGTGATTTCGACCAGCCGTCACCAGCACCCCATGAGTGTTTGATTTGACGTATAGGAACACATGATATCGAGGGGTTGGAGAAAGTGGTTTCAGGCAACCCACCTTTCACCTTGACGTATCTCTGGAGGTGACGCGCATCCATATTAGAAGCCACAATGGTTTCCCCAGTCCACCTCTATTTAGTTAAGTTCCGGGCAAGTTTGCCACTCGATACGGGCTCCAGCTATTGATTTGGGTCATTTTACAATCAACGGTCTATAGATATTTACCTTTTTGCGCCTCCACTATACTTTTCTTTACACTGCCAGGCATGTCAAGGTTCTCTAAATTATCAATTTTCCAAACTATCAAGCTCCCACGAAGATGTAGCTTTTTCTAACTTCCCGAGACCTAGATCTTGTCTAAAAAAAATGTTACGGTGACAAAAATACCTATAACAAACCTCTGACCCAAAGAATTTAATTACCAATCAAGATGGTAGTTGAGAAGTCTTCCTTAAGAGTCAATGAGGAAATTTGGAGAGTACCCATCTGGAAACTTCCTAACCTGACACACAAAATTGGGAATTGGACCTAAAATGTATTGTTGAGAAAGGAAAGAAAAGGTAGAAAAATCATGGGAATAAGAGAGTATGCAAGAAGAATGGGTCTGGTGACCATTTAAAAAGAGGGAGAGTGTGTGCAGATCTCTGGTTCGAAAGAGAACTTAAAAACAAATTTGTTTCTAGGTACAAGAATTGTTGGGAAATGTTTTCTAACCAAGACGATAAACTTGGTTGCATAGAAGATGAGTGATTGAGGAAGCACACATTGTAGACCCCCTTGATTGGTTTAGAGAAAATTGATCTTCCAAGTTCCTTTCAGATGAGGAGAGTGATCTTCATCCCTTGTTATTGTTGAACAGAAGGAAGAATCTCTCTTTGAGCATCATGATCTAGATAGGGGGTGGCCAGTGGTAAATCCTTCCAGGAATTGATGTGCCTACAGTTGGGTAGAAAAGGGCACCCCTTTCAGTAGTTGCAACACTTTTTGGGTTCTATCTAAATATAGTTTTCTATATTTGTGTAGTGTTATGTTTAGAGAAAATCATAGACTATTTTTTAAAGATGTGTAAGTTTAATTTTTGACAAAAGTGGCTTGAGAAGTTTAGGTAAAAGGAAGATAATGTTTTAGCTAAATCTCATTTTATTTACTTCCTTACTTTATGACTACCTATGTTTTAAAATAATACTTATGGGTGAGAACACTAATGTTGATTTAGCATTACATTCCATCTTCTGTTATAGTGGGGGAAATTATATAGTTAGAACCTCTACATGAAAGATATGAAAGGAGAGAGACTAGTCTTCTGCATAATAGTGTTATATTTTGGCTTGTCCTCAAGTGATACAGGAGCATCATCATCATCAATTAAAGAGGCCAGGTGGAGGAAAACTCATCACCCAACATGCATATTTGAAGTGTTTTTGAATTTCAAGGAGAGCGCGTCTTTCTTTTTTGTAAGGATTGTAATTTAAATCTTTTTAATATTTTGAGGCAAGATCCATCACATAGGGTCATTGAGGTTGTGATTGTTTTAATTATTAGATAAGGTTGTATAGATACTGAGTATTGACTCATATCTGAATATAATTTCCATTCTATGTAATATTCCTTAGTAGATGAATGTATTAACTATGATAGGATATCTCTAAGGTAGCTTGGAGGGAAGGCTCGAGAAGCCTCTCCATGTATAAATATATGTATTTTATGCCCAAATGAGGTTGTTGATTGTTATTGTTATTGTTGCTAAAAGAGCGGATGAAGCTTATGAAGATTTGTAGAGAGTTGTATGAGTCCATGTACATATTTTACTAAATGAGTACAAGCAGAGAGGTTTGATTCCAAATGTATGGTGTTGTGTTTATCTAAATTATTTTAGTACATGTGATGTTTCTTTATGCTCTTTGTTTTTTATCTGTTATTTATTATTTATGCATGGATATCTTTTTCATGGTTCAGTGTGGGAACCTTTGATGTTTTCGTAAAGTTCATTTATTTCTCTTCTAATATTCCTTGTGAAAGGAGTGCATAGTTCCCACAAGGAGTGCATAGGCCAAGTCGAGATAGACTGAGAATATCATAAGAGATAACGTGAATTTACAGTTGAAGTGCAAGGAGTGCACAATTGTTCATTTGAAGTGCAAAGAGTGCAGAGTTGCTCGATGGAGAGAAGATTGGAGAAGACCCATGCAAGGAGTGCATCATGAAAACACTTTGTTTAAGTGTTGAAGAAGTCTCGGAGGATATGTACGCAAGGAGTGTATGAGGAGATTTTATCAAAAATATCTAAGTCTGAAAATCATTGGAAGTTCGAGGGATGAAAGGAGTGTCCCTGAGGTCTATAAACCTCAGAGGAAAAAATCTCACAAGAGATAGCGAGTACAAGATTTATGTAGGAGGGACTTAGAAAATTTCTAGGTCAAGATATTTAAAGTACCATAGAAATGCACATTAGGGTGCTAGAGACCCTATTTATCTCGTGTAGTCAAGCTTAGGAAGTATAATGGTCAGACTATTTAAGGAGAGGAAGATTCGTTGTTTTAATAATTGAACAATTGAGATCTGTTCGGGAGGATCTAGGTTCTTTCATCACCCTTATATATGGAGAAGTAGCATGGGGTTTTACCATGCAAGTTGTTGAGAATTCATGCATTCGGGGAAGTCGTGGATAGAGTTCAAAGGACAAGTTATCAAAGAATGGAAATCAACAGTTGAGATCCATTCAAGAGTGTGAAGGAGAGTGGACACCTATTGGATCAATAGGAGTTGCACGAGAGTTAATTGGTTAATTCCTTCTGACTTCGTGAATTCGGGAGATTTGGAACATGGATTTAATCGTAGCCATCCAAAAACTGAGGACAAATGTTAGAAAATCAATTACTCTAGTGGAATAACACTCTGGGAGAAGTTAGAAGTGGAGGAAGCCCGAAGTCTCGAAGCCCGAAATTTCATCTAGGTCGTCCATTGGAGATGACACACGTCATCAGATCATAATATCTGGAGGATATATACATCAGGAGAATGGAAGGAAGAGGAGGTTGATCTCTCTGGATTCCCAAAGCCGAAAGTTGATTAGGACCATTGATCAAAGGAAGGACACGTGGAAGTATATCCAGAGGTTTGAAGGTTCAACACTCTGAAGGAAACAAAGGGAAGTGATGTGAGGTCGCAAAGGCCAGAATCCTGGAGTCAAATCTAGTCGTCTGTTGGAAAAGGATGCATGGCAATAGATCTCGTAGTTTGGGGATGTGGCATTTCGATGAAATTTAATCATCACGTAGACAGGAATAAAATCACCAGAGTCTCGAAAGGTTTCCTAGCCATTGATCAAGAAGGGGACATGTGGAGGAAGGAGAAGACCCTTCATCATTTTAGTAATCCAAGAGATTTGTGGAAAAGGCGTTTTGAAGAAATCGTTGAATCCTGGAAAAAATAATTTGAGCCGTCGATCTTGGTATTTGTTGAAAATAGTTGATCTTGTCACCTAGTGTTCGAAAGTTCATGGATTTTGTCTTGGGAGACAAAAAGGATAAAAAGTACTGAAGTCATGAAACTTTCAGGGATTGAAGGTTTGGCCCTCGGTCTTCGGGGAGGCTCTACCAGCGCTCAGGGACTCCTGAAAAAGGAAATTTTCATTCGAGAAGAAATTTTAAGGGCCCGTGTATTTAAATTTTGAGCTCGAAGGGAGTCCGTGAGCTAATTTAATCTCCCGACTAAAACGATCCTAGACAGGGATGTCACGCAGACCCTGACAGAGGGTGGGGTCTATATCATCAAGTCTTATTACATAAAAATTAGAGTATTTCAGATCTGGGTTTGGACCTTAGGGAAACAACCCAAACAATTAAAAATGCAAAAGTCATTTAAATAGGCATTGAAGAAATACTTTTGGAATTTAACATGAAATTTCCTAATTGAATTAAAACACAAGATCCCTTTAGATTTAATGTGCGTATTAATAAATAACTATGCTAAACTTGTGTTAAGATTTACTACAAATTGGGGAGGGATCCCCTAAATTGTAGTAGGTTGTAAATATTGGCAGAAATGTAAACTTTAATGTGGAGGTAAATCTTTTTCTTAGGACCAATTTCCTTAAATTTGGTAAGAATAGTAAAACATAGTTATAAGGAAAAAAAAATTAATCATTTACCCATGAAGAGGAAAATATATAATTAAGTTTTTAATTTCTAGAATAGAGAGATTTCCTTGGATTAGGATTTTATTTTATTATTTTAAAAGCCTGGAAAATAATAAATAATTTCATTTGCTTTAAATTACAGATTTAATTAAACAAAACTTCAAATTAAACCTTACCATGCATTGAATACGTGCATGGGAATGTTAATTTAAATGACATAAAATTATTAGTGTAATTGTGCATTCCTATGCTTTCTGGGAAAACATGAATAATGGTAAAGTATGGTAGAATTCCTAATTTTATCATTTAAATATTTGATAGTTAAATAATAAGAATTATAAATCACATATTAAATCTATGAATCTCTACCCGATGCGGGATAATGGAGGTATGGAATTTCTATCCTTTTGATGTAAAGGATCTAATAGTGCTAAGTTTACCCAGATTCATAATTCACACTCTAAACAAATGGCCCTGCATTCTTGAACGCATTTCCTAAGAATGTGTTTTATTTCTAAAGGGATTAAACTCTGGGCAATGATCATATTTCCTTTTCTTTTAAAGTATAAAATTAATTGTAAGAGAAACAAAATAATAATAAATCCCTTATTAAGTCTGGTCAATGGTGCTAACATTAAAAACAATTATACTCAATAATATTTGTACCATACCTCTTTCGGAGTTGACCATTCATAGGTTTGAGACCATATCATGCAGGTAAAGTACGAAACCATCAGAGTGGTGGCCTAAACATTTGAGATTTTAAATAAATTATAATATAATATTTGTTTTCTCTTCCACGACTAGCCATCGAAGTTACGAACGAAGTACACAAATACTAAGACCAAAAATCTATTTGGATTTGATTATTCAGAGCAGATGGGAGTGAGTTTTATAACAAATCTCGAAGTTGTTGGAGCAATGGAATGGGTGTTATAAATCTTTGAATGAATATATTAATATTAAACCCTACTCTCTTGTGATTGGGGTCAGAGTGTTGAGAGGAGTACACATTCTTCAAGTCTGAGTTGATTTAACATTTATTGCATATAATAAATTAATGCAAAGATAAAATCCTTTGGAGTCTAGTTGTCGAAGGTAAGAGGAGCATGATTATGAAAGGATTATGAAATTAATGAGATAACACATAATATTTAAATATATTATTTTTCCCTTCTCTCCCCATATATTTATATATATGTTAAATTACCTGAATTTTGGTGTGGATTTGTGTGTTGAGATAGGGTAGTGAATTATAAACATTAATTGAGGTTAATGAACTTAAATATATGTTATCCTAATTAAAATTATCATGTTAAGTGGAGAATTATATACATTAATTAATGTTAACCAATTTAAATTTGTTATGGCCTAATTAACCTTATCATGCATAATATAATTACTTATAATTATCTTATGAGTAATGATTAGATTAGTACGAAACTACTTCTAAAGGGAATAAAGAAAAAAAAGGTAAATACCCATTAATTACCAGGCCAGATTTATTAAATAAATTATTTGGCTAAGTGAAATTACATATACAAGGATAAGTAATTAGTGAATATTAACTATTCTTAAGAAGGTCTAAGTGATTGGATACCAAAGAGTGGTATTCTAATAAATATTAATTAATAATTTTAATTAGTTCATAGGAGAGGGAGAATTGTCATTCTCTAGCCGAGTGAGATTAATATCCCTATGATGACATGGTGAGACATGTTGGTTCCACGTGTCGAGGGGACATTGGGCCACATGTCACGTCAAGAGATAGGTGCATTGTAACAGTAGCGACCTAGTTGTTAAATGAAACTCAATATCATCCATTGATTATGGCGGGTCCCACCTAGAAAATAGAGAGATAAGGACATATTTAGGCTGATTAAGAGTGCCCGTGGGACGACACATGTCAATCTTCAATTGGTTTACAAGTTGAGTGGGGTCCAGTAGGATAGGTAAACCTTAGTTGCTGAATGGATCTGAATTGTAGGTCGGGAGATCTTGCGTGCATCGAGACCGTCCCTCAAGGGAAAGGAATATTCCTCGATACCTCAGGTTTGCGGTAGTGATACTGTGTGAACTTCTTCAACTCTGAACGTATGGTATCAAGAGAGAATATTTTTCGATATCCTATTCATTAAAAGGAAGAAGAGAGTGCACAGGGAGAAGGTTCGAGTGATGATGGTTGTGGACCTGCATGTCGAAGTTTCATCGTGGCAGGCCAGGCCAGTGTCATGTCAGGATAAGGGTGACTCCACATCAATTGGCATGGACAATGAGGTGTCACATGGATTCCACATGGAATTAAGAGAGATGTTGTCTATGTAAATTGATAACTTTGAAAGTCTATAACTCTCATTCTAGAGCTTAGTTTCAAGCAAAATTGTTGTCATTGGACAACTCTTGACGATTAGAAGATGATGGAGTTGTGATAAAGAAGACTTAAGATCGTTAGAAGAAATGAAAATTTAATACGCCATATCCTAAAAGTTACTTAGGGGGTTGGGTGTGTGAAAGAGTGGTATCAGAGAGAGAAACAACACTTGGCCTACTTGGGCTCATGAACGAGTCAAATAAAATTTTATTAGATAAATTTTAATGGGTAACACCCTAACCCCATTCATAAGAATCTTATTTAAACCACTAATGAAGAGAGAAATGAAAATTTTTGGTGTTGTTATGTGTTCTAAAAATATGAACTGTGTGTTGCTAATGTTGCCAAATAATGAAGCTAATTTCACCTTAAAAATTCCATGTGTTGTTCATAAACTAGTAGATAATTAACAAAAAAAAAATGTTTTATTAGTACTCAAATACTCAATATAAATCAAGGAAAACTACAATGTAAATAATGGTGACACACCATGAATTGGGGGAAATCTCCCACAATAGAGAAGAAGAATCTAATGAGAGGAGGGTGGTGGAAACCCCTCTATATTTGGTTGAAACTGTAAGAAGCCTCATGGCAGAATTACAGAGTTGTAAGGATGAAAATGAAATGCTAATAAAAGAACAGGAAAAAAAACTGAAATTAATGCAGTCCTACTGCAAAGCCTATCATATATACAAAGGCAGCTGCAACATGGGCCAACAACAAGTAATATGGATAGACGTCATACTAAGAAAACCCAAATTCCACCTGAGATGCAAAGGCATGGTCCTGAAAGTAGCCACACAAGGAGAAGCACCTCAAATAAGTCCCAACATGGAGCCAAGAGACATGCTTATGCCAAGAATTCAACTGCAGAATCCTCTAGTGAGGAAACTAAGAACTCCAAGGAATTGTCTAATAGTGAGACTAGTTTACCTTCTCAGAGGAGAAGAAAGAAGAGGAAACATTCCAAGATCCATGACCCTAAAGATTTTAATAAATCCAAACCACCCACTTTATATGGAGAAATTAAAAAGGGAGAAGAAGAAGAAGTTTGGCTACTTGGGTTCGATAAGTTCTTCAGAGCCCATGACTATTCTGAAAACTTAAAGGCTCGAATAGCCATTTTGAACTTGAATAGAAAAAACCTCCATTTGGTGGGAGGAACTTAGGAATGTGAAAGGAATCCATGAGAAGGAATTTTCATGGAAATAATTCGAGAAATACTTTAAGAAGAGGTACCTATATGAAATATACTATGATGGAAAGACCAAGGAGTTCTATGAACTCAAGCTAGGAAATCTCACAATAAATGAATATATCAACATATTTCTTGAGATGATGAGGTATGTTCCCTACTTAAAAGATGAAAATGTAAATATGAAACGATTTATTAGTGGACTACCTCAATCATTCCAGGACAAAATTGAGTTTGATGAACCCAATACTTTAGAAGACACTATTTGAAAGGCAAGGTTCTTCTATGAGAAATTCAAGAATAAGGAAGAACGTCATAAGGATTGGAAGAAGAAAAGTAAATTGGTATTCAAGAAGGAGGGGTTTAAGTCCTCAAGATTTAAGAATCATGGGAAAGGCTCTAAGATGAGAATTCCTACTAAAAGTGTGTATTAACATAATTTTCCATCTCAGAGTTGTAATAAACCATTTGGATCAGCCCCAATAAAGATTGATAATACAAAGAGAGAACCATTGAAATTTTGGGGTTGTGCAGAAGAACATTTGCTCAAGGACTACCCACATAGGAAACAGGACAATGTGAGGGTCCACAACATCCAAGAGGCTACCAAAGTCAATTATGTGGCTAGGAACATGCCACAAATTTATGCATCCTTGGATAATAGACAAGTTGACCACCAAGATTCAGTGGTGGATATGGAAGGTATGATTGTCAACCATGTAGTTTCCATTTTAATTGACACGGGTTCTAATCTGAGTTATGTTTCCCCTCAAACTTTTGAGAAATGTAAATTGCAAAAACTAAAACATGCAAAATCATGGTTTGTACAGTTGGCCACTGGAACAAAAAGAAAAGTGAGAGAGGTCATACCAACATGCCAATTGATTATGAATGGATTATCCACCCAAGAGACCCTAAACATGCTTCCTTTGGGATATTATTACTTTTTGATTGGCATGGACTGGTTGGTTTCCCATAAATCCAAGTTGGACTATTATATTAAAACTTTGGAGTGTAAATATGTAGAAGGGAAGAAACAAACTCTATGAGGAATTCAATATCCTATCTCAGTGAGACAAACATCATCCCTTCAAGTGAAGAAGAATTGTATAAAAGGATTTCCTTTGTATGCAATAAAAGTGTTGAACTTTTTTTAGGACAATAAACCAAGCCTAGAGGACCATCCTATATTAAGAGAGTATAAATATGTGTTTCTAGAAGAGGTATCAGGTCTACCTCCAAGAAGAGATATTGACTTTTCAATAGAACTTGTACCCAAAGAAGTGTTAATGTCTAGAGCACCCTATAGAATGAGTACACTAGAGCTAGTTGAGCTCAAAATAAAGTTGAAGGAGATGCAAGAAAAATGTTACATCCAACCTAGTGTGTCTCCTTGGGGAGCACCAACCTTGTTTGTGAATAAGAAAGATGGAACACTCAGTTTGTGCATAGACTACATGAAACTCAACAATAGGAAAATTAAGAATAAGTATCCTTTGCCAAGAATTGATGACATGTTTGACCAATTAATGGATGCTACAATTTGAGGTTTGTATATCATCAATTCTGAATTAAGGATGGAGACATCCATAAAACAACCTTTAGAACAAGATATGGGCACTATGAATTTGTGGTGGTGTCATTTGGGCTTACCAATGCACCAACCACCTTTATGTTCTTAATGAATAATTTCCTCATCATGTCCTTGGACATATTTGTGTTGGTTTTCATTGATGATATCCTAATATATTCTAAGAGTAGGGAAGAGCATAAAGAAAATCTCAAGTTAGTGCTTGAAGTGCTAAGAGAACATCATCTCTATCAAAATTTTAGTAAGAGTGAATTTTCCCCAAAACAAGTCCATTACTTAGGCCATGTTATCTCTGCAGAAGGAGTGGAAGTTGATCCTAACAGGATCCAATCCATTATGGATTGGCATACCCCAAAAGATGTATATGATATAAAATACTTTATGGGCCTAGTTGGATACTATTGAAGGTTCATAAAGAGATTTTTTAAGATTGGTTGTCCAACCACCTCCCTTCAAAAGAAGGGAGTTGAATTTATTTGGACAGCATAAGAGAGCATTGAGCAAATAAAATACCTTCTAACCAATGCACCTTTTCTGGAGATTGAAAACCCAAACAAGGACTTCCTTGTGTATACATATGCCTACAAGTAAGGGCTCAAAGGAGTCCTTATGAAAGAAGGGTATGTAATTTGAATCTAGAAAATTGAATGAGCATGAAATCAATTATGTGACCCGTGATTTAGAATTGGATTCCATAGTACATACTTTAACAATGTGGAGGAATTACCTCATAGGTAGAGGATTTGTACTTATCACAGACCATAGTGAGTTGAGATATTTGTTTTATCAGCCAAAAATCAATGCTAGACAAGATAGGTGGATGGCTCTCCTTAGTTAGTTTGATTTTGAAATCAAACATATTAAAGGAAAAGAAAATAGGTTGGTTTATTCCCTTAGTAGAAGTATGAAAGTGATCCACTTGGGAGTTGTAAGCACCTGTGAACCAGACATCAATGAGAGAGTCAAAAGTGCAAAAGAAACATATGATGTTTTCAAGACTATGAAATCATACTAGAGAAAGATCCCACATAGATGAAGTATGAAGGATATCAAATGTTGAATGATGGCCTACTAACTTACAAAGGTAGGTTGTATATTCCAAATTATGATGACTTGAATAGGTTCACAATGGATGAATTACATAAAATACCATATACTAGTCATCCTGGTTATCAGAAAATGATCACAACCATTAAGATGTTGTTTTACTGACCAGTAATGAAAAAGGACATAGTTGAATACTGGGCTATGTTGATTAAGGTTGGTTGTCATTGATGTCAACCCTTGAAGAAAGCACTGTAGCACAAAGGTTGGGTAATGGAACCAATATTGTTTGATGTAAATATAACTCATTATTGTCTTTTCATGGTTGATAATAAGTAGAAATGGATGAACTCCAAAGTGGTCCCCTTATGGTGAGAGCCCTCATGGGAAGATGCTTTGCGGATTGAGTTATCCTAGAAGTATGGTTAGAGAACCCATGCTTATTTGTGGAATAATGAGATGAATGCCAACGAATTTTTCAGTGAAAATATCCTATATGGATAGTGCTTTTCATGCCATTTCCAGAGGTATGTAGAACGTCACATAACTCCTCACGGTTAGAGAGTTATGGACATGAGAAGTTGGAGAACCCAGGTTTGGGTAATGGACCCAAGTTTGTTTGATGGATAACGATATGAGTTTTGATATATTTTTAGGTAATACTATTCTATATGGATAGCACATGTCATTCCATTTCTCGTGGTATGTGGAAAATCACATAACGCCTCACAGTTTGAGGGTTATGGCCTTACGAAGTTGGAGGACCCTCATATGTCAAAGTAGACAAAGTGGTTTAAGAGATTTTAAAAGGTAAATAATAAAGTGAATTGATTATTGTACTATAATTTAAAGTGAATACAAAATAAATTAATTAAATAGTAAATTTAATGGAGAAATTAGAAGTGGGTTAACCCTAAAATAAGGAAAGTGGGCAAAGTGACCTAGAAGATGTTTTTAAGGAAGCTCCTTGGAGAGTATAAATAAGAGGCAAGGCTCTCTAATTTAAGACACACTTGAGAATATTGAATACCTATAGGTTTTTGAGGTAACCAAATGATATCTAATCCTAATTTCAGAGGAAAGTGAAGAAAATAAGGCTGGAATTCAAGGAAGGATAAATTCTTTTGATGATGCTTTCTAAGGTATGTTTTGTTCAAGTCATCTCACCATTTTCACAATAAATTTTTTTATAGAATGATTCAGACCATGAAATATCTATTCCATTGAGGAAACATATCCAAGTATCTGTGGTAAAAACATCATCTTGTGGGTCGTTGTATGTTTGGAGTTACACTCAGTTGAAAATAGGGTTTGTGGCTAGTCCTGAAACTAGTTAAAAACAGGTGTTTCAGGTAAAAACATCATAACTTATTCATAAAAGATCATAATTCAGTAAGAAAAAATGTGTTGGTTAGATTACAATCTTTAGTATGTTGTGTAATAGTTTCATATCAATTCAAAAAATATTTCATGTGGGGAACTCTCTACAAGGTCGCTCTCTAGAATAAGCTAGAATTCAGCAAGGTGTGCCATTTTTTCCATAAATCATTTTCTGAGAGGTTCCAAGTAGTGAAACCCAGAGGAATTTCATAAAACACACTAAATAACATTGTGTATCAGTTTCAAATCTTTATTCATTACAGGTACAAAGTTATGATTATTTCAAGTTACGGTTGTTGACTAATCCAAAACTAGTCTTGTGAGACTAAAGAAATGTTTGATGAAAATTCTAGTCTCTGGTTGTTAAAGTTAATGAAGGTTTGCAGGTATGTGATCATATACACCAGGTATATTACAGAGTTACAAATCATATTTGGATTATGAAATTGATGAGGGATTTTGGTTGAGGTACAAGTTGGGTACATGGTTGAGATAAGTAGTTGATGTGTTGGCACATACATGAGGTGTATGGTTGATGATGTTGGTACATATTGATGAGTCATAGTTGATGAGTAATTGACACGTGATTGGTACATACTTGGTTGCAGTTATTTATGGTACAATTTGATTATAGATTGTTTGGAATAGGTTGGTGCATGGTTGACGCAATTGTTTATGGTACAAGTTGATTACAGGTTGAGGTACAGGTTGATGCATGGTTCAGGTTTATTGGTACATGTTTATAGCGATATATCTCACAGTGATAGTGTGACAATGGTTCCATCATTCTACTTCTACTTTAGGGTTGTTGGACAGGGCAAGGATAGGTGGTTGTAGCCACCTTCTGGTTGTAGCTGGAGAACATAGGGGGTTATAGCCTCCTTTTGGTTGTAGCCAGAGAATTGGGGAGATGGATATTCCCTCAGGTTGTAGCCTGAGAAACTAGGGGGTTGGAGCCTCCTTCCAGTTGCAGCTAGAAAACAAAGGAACTTGGTGCTTCCAATGAATTTAATTCTTCAAGACATAGAAGATAAAGCATTCTATAGTTTTCTCTCGATTTGGGTTTCCACGTAAAGCACTGGTGTACTGTGTATCTGTGTGATTTTTCATTTATTATTTCTCATTATTGAATAATAATTCTACATTTATATAACACTTGGATTATTTGGAGAAAAAGGATTATAATTACGTTATTACTGATTCACCCTCCGTCTCAGTAATCCAACAATTGGTATCAAAGCAAGTTCCTTCAAAAATCAGTTTAACCACTGAAAGGTAGATCATGGAGAGTACCAACACATATAAAAATGGAATACCACACTTTGATGGACAAAAGTATGCTTTTTGGAGCATAAGAATGAAGAAATATATACAAGCACATGGGTTTGAAATTTGGAAATCAATTGTAGATGGATACACAATACCAACAGTTCCACCAACAAATAACAAAGAAATGAAATTTGGTCAGAATAATTCCAAAGCTACAAATTCACTTTTGAATAGTCTCAGTGAAACAATATTTACCAAAGTTGCACATTGTAAATCCGCCAAAGAGATTTGGGACAAGCTTTGAAATATTTATGAAGGAGATACAAAAGTCAAAGAAACGAAACTTCAAACTTACAGAGGTCAGATCGAACAACTAAAAATGAAGGAAGATGAGAATATTGCAGCCTACTTCTTAAGAGTTGACGAAACAATGAATGAAAACATAGGATTGGGAGAAGAAATCGAAGAATATGTAATTGTTCAAAAGGTACTAAGATCTCTTCCCATGAGATTCAACCCTAAGATATCAATAGTAGAAGAAATATCAGATTTGAACTCAATAAGCATGGACGAACTGTATGGAATCTTCACAACATATGAACTGAGAACTGAACAGGAAAATCCAGATGTAAAAGAAGAAGCCTTCAAATCATCCAAAATATCAAAGAAAAAGAAAAAGGAACAAGAAGAATATAGCAGCAGCAACGATGTCTCGGAAGATGATGAAGAAGAGGTCAACTTCGTCAAAAGACTAAACAAGGGAACCAATAGTAGGTATAGAGTTAAGCTTCCTTTAATTTGTTTTAATTGTGATGGTATTGGTCATTTTTCTAACAAATGTCCTCATAATAAAAAGAGAAATGATGAAGGTTACTCAAAATTCAAACACACATATAAAGGCAAAAGAACTACAAAGAAATATTTCAAGAAAATCTTATGCATCAAAGAAGACATCTCATCATTGGATGAAGATGAAATCAGTGACAATGAGACAGGAAGAGTTCTATTCATGGCAATAAAAGATTCTGAAAAAGAAGACTCCGAAGAAGAATATGAAGAAGTTGAAGAAGGATATGAATAAGTCGAAGACGAAATTGAAGAGGCAAAAGTTGACTATCGAGAAGAATTAATGTGTGTCATAGAAGTTATTAGAAGAGAAAAGAAGAAAAACAAGAAATTAAAAACAGAACTAGAGAAGAAAAAGGACACTCAAGAACTAGAAGAAATGATCACAAGATTGAAGGTTCAAATAGAAGAAGATAAAAGAATTTAAGAAGCACTCAAAGAACAACTAGAAGAAAAGGACAAGATCATTGGAAACTTGGAAGTAGAGATTGTCACACTAAGAAAGGATATTCAAAATAAAAATATGCATAATAGCTCAAAAGTTCTGGATGACATTATCAACAGTCAAAAATATCATCTTGAAAAGTCTGGACTTGGATACAATCAGTCAGAAAAGGGATCAAGCTCCATAACAAAAGAGAAAGAAACAAATCCAAAAATATATGTAGAAACAATAAAAGGGGATAGGAAGATGTACAAGGAAGATTACAGGGACACTCCTCCACTGAGAAGATTCAGATTTCAGAATCAACAACAAACAAATAGGCCTCAAGAAGAAGAAGCACATTCTTTCAGAAGATCTTCAACTCCCAGGTATCAAACTATATTTGTTGGCTTATGTTATGCATGTAATAATTTTAGACATAAAGTTGTGAATTGCATAACTAACAACAAGAACAATAACAACTTTGAGATTCATACACAAAGGGGTTACTCAAGAAGACCTAGTGAAACACAAAGAAGAAGTTACAATAGGTTTGAATCTTTGAACACTGAAGTGGAATGTTACAAATGTAACAATTTTAGACACATGGCCAAAAAATTTTGAATGACAGTCCCTCCTAAAGAACCTCAAAAGAATAACAACAGTCACAGACAAGAACCTCAGAAAATGACATGGATAAGAAAGAAATATCAATATAGCAATGAAGAATGCATAGTCGCTCTACAAGCTAAGTAGAGAAATAGGGTTGGTATGTTGACAATGGCTGTTCAAAACACATGACAGGGGATAGAGACAAATTTCTTACATTGGGAAAGGAAAGAAATGGATCAGTCCCCTTCAGAAATGATAATTCATCCAAAATCATTGGAGAAGGAACAGTTTGAATTGGGAACAAGAATAAAAAGGCACAAAATGTTCTACTGGTAGAAGATATGAAACATAATCTTCTAAGTGTGAGTCAAATGTGTGACCAAGGTCATAAAGTTACTTTTGATTCACAAAAGTGTGAGATAAGAAGAGAAGATTTAGGGAAATTGGTCGGTAAAACTGCACAAACTTCAAACAACATATATGTGTTCAGTGAAATTGAAAATGAAAAGTGTTTTCTAGGAAAGGAAGGTGAAAGTTGGCTATGGAACAAAAGAATGGGTCACATGCATTTTGATAACCTTGTCAAAGTTAGAAAAAGAGAAGCAGTAAGAGAAATGACTCAGATCACGAAACCAACCAACAATTTATGCAAGCATTGTCAACAAGGAAAGAAAACAAAGACCAAGTTCAAATCAAAGGAATATTCAACAACAAGACCACTAGAAATTGTGCATACTGATCTAGTTGGACCAACTACAACAAAGGTCTTAAAATGTGAGAGATACTTTATGTTATTAGTTGATGATTATAAAAGAATGACTACAATTTACTTTCTCAAGAACAAGTAAGAAGCTTTTGAAAACTTCAAGATCTACAAGGAAATGGTTGAAAATGAGATGGATTCAAGAATCAAATGCTTGAGATATGATATTGGAGGAGAGTTCACTTCAAAGGAATTTATGGACTACTGCAATAGTAATGGAATAAAAAGGAAATTCTTCATTGCTAGGACACCTCAACAGAATGGAGTTGTTGAAAGAAAGAATAGTGAAGCATAGGAAATGACTCAAACAATGATAATGGATTCCAAATTGACAGATATATTTTGGACACAGGCAATGCATACAACAATTCACATTCAAAACAAAGTAATGCTCAGAAAAAACACTGATAAAAATATCTACGAGCTATGGAAAGGAAGACCAACAAATGTGAACCACTTCAGAGTTTTTGGAAGTTGTATGCCTGGAAAGGCTTGAGATCTTTCTGGATTAAATATGTAAGATCATGAGGTGCTCCATGAGAATTGTAAATCCATTTCTGCACAAGGATGAGAAATAAAAGATATCATTTCCCCCTATTCGTCTCACTGTGTGATGTTTTCTTCTTCTATTTCTCTGTATATTAATGTAAAACCATGTTTTCTCCCAAGACTGTAATTATGCACAAACTTCATATGTTAAAAATATGAAGCATTGTAATTTTGTTTTGATTTAAAATAAACACCAAACTGTTGACTGAGAGGGAGCAACCTTGATAAGTACTAGCCATGATACAACCAGAGGAAATTGGTGAGGTAGTGGACTGATGGGATCATTGAATGAAATTGTGATGAGGTGAATCAGTGAAGAAAATAGGAAGCTTTCATAGAAAACTAATCTATACTTACAAACATGTGAATTCACCCACCAAAACACCAGACTAATGGAGGAGACCACATAATCATTAAAGGGAAGGTCATAGAGGTGGTTGAGTAGTAATGACTACAACAGTTGGCCCATACAAAGAAAGAATGACCAATTGAATAACTGACAGGGAATGTACCAACAACTATGCCTTCAAATTATGAAGGTCGGACTAGACGTTACATCTAGAGGACATTGCAGATATCCAAAGGGCATGGAGAAGAAGACCGAAGAAGGAAAAACACAACATGTTCAGGATGGGAGGATATGGAAAAACACATAAATGCAGAGGAGGAGAGACCCTACAAATTAACAAGAAGGAACCCAGAGTCTAAAGAAGGGAAATGGAAGACTGAGAAGAAAAAGGCTCAGGGATGAGCAATGGAGCATAGAAGTGCACATGTGTTTATTGAGAAAGAAAATGATATATTTTAGGAATAAAATGGGAAGCTTTTCCATGTTGTTGATGATCACCCTGAATAGAGATGACCCGCATTCCTGAACTGGAGCAATAGTGGGATGCAACTTGGTGCTTACTGGAAAAAAACTGACACTGGTAAAGGGAGGTTGTCGAGGTAATATTAATCAGTGAAGGGACTCCATTGTGTAGAGGAAATCCAATTGAGAAACCAGCTGATAAACCTATAGAGACCCATACCTCAGTGGGAGGTGGAAACTTTTGATGTCTCATAGGATGGAGAGTAACCTTCTTGGATAATCGTAAACTTGGAATCCTGCTAAGTCAATTTCCTTGGTGGTATCATGGCTTGGCACGGGGGTGTCGTGTTGTAGGAAGTAGCACTACAAAAAGGCCTAAGGTTGGGAGGAAATGTGTCATCTCTCAGTTAGTTGGATTGGATCATTTCCTTATCAAATAAGTGTTTATCTGTACTCAAACTGACTGTGAATGATTTATGTGAATGTTCAAGAATCAAACAATTGTATGATAGCACATATGAATGTTTAGATCTAAAAGAATGTTTGTATACTTAACCTATGATTTTGAATGCTGTAAAATGAGATTTGTTGTGATGTATACTATTACTTGGTTAAATAATGGAAATGGATGAATACAAACTGATACCTGCTCAAATATTCTATATGTTCCCTATGTGGAGAGCATGTAACTCATGCAAGACTTTATCCTTAATCTTGAAAGTTTGTAATGGCCACAGAATCATCTTGAGTCCTTGAAAGTAATAAATCAGAGTCTTGCAGGACTCGGAAAATGGAAAAGTCCTTAGAGCAGACTGTTATGATTATGTAAACCATGTGTGGTCAATGAAGAACCACAACCATTGATCTAAAGAGCTCATGATAATTTATTGGAGGGCAGTCAGAGTCTCTACATCGAAGAGATCCCTCTTACTGTAACATCCCGCTCTGGCGCACTTACCTAACTTATTATTTGAGGACACTTGCTCGCAAGTGATCTGGATTTATATGATAAAACTTTTCTTTCATTATGATGCATTGAGTTATA
>JZKD02S0878861.1:196213-206796 GCA_000966675.3 Picea glauca
TGAATAAAAACGATATATATATATATATAATTGTTAATAGATGAAAAATGAGCATTTAAAAAAAATAATGTGGAAACATTGTGGATCGAAAAAATTAAAATATCAAAAATCACCTAAAAATGGAGAGGGGTGCTACCGGTAGCACCATTTTTAAAAACGAGGTAAAAAATTGGACCCCAAAAAAAACAAGAACTCCAGAGAGTTATCGTTAAGTTGGTAATTATGTTTGGATTGAATCCTCTAAGAAAAACACTATAAAATTCAAATTCAGATTAAACAATGCAAATATAATTAAGAATTGGAGTTGAAATAACTTTCCATACTCTTTAAATAGAGATAGGAAGTGTTGTTGATATTGAGGATATGTTTGAACTCCTAGATCACTCATGTGTAAGACATATATCAGATTAATAAAGTACAAAAGAACATTAAAAAATACACAATGACATACTTTAACCTAAAATATCATTAGACCATTAAAAAACACGCAATGACATACTTTAACCTAAAATCTCATTAGACCATATTGAAGTTAATTTAGTTATAGTGCTGAAATATCCTAAAAAGAAGAGAGTGATATTGAGTATACTTTTTAACTCCCAGATCACTCATGTGTAAGACATAGATCATATTAATAAAGTACAAAAGAACATTAAAAAACACACAATGACACACTTCAACCTAAAAGCTCATTAGACTCTGTTAAAGTTAATCTAGTTCTAATGTTGAAATATCTTAAGAAGGAGAAAGTGATATTGGATATATGTTTTTAAGTGTTAGATCACTCATGTGTAAGAAGACAGAGATCAGATTAATAAAGTACAAAAGCACATTAAAAAGCACACAATGACACACTTTAACCTAAAAGCTCATTAGACCAGGTTGAACTTAATCTAGTTCTAGTGTTGAAATATCTTAAGAAGGAGAGAGTCCATGCATCAAGGGTTAAGGATCGTGCCAAAGGAAAAGATGACCAATAACTTCAAGTTGCAGTGTGGTTTACAAGAGTTACATGTTGGAGGCAAGTGAGAAGAATCTTGTGGAGTAGCATATGGGACTCAAGCATTCCCATACTCAGTATCTAGTAGTGATAAAGAGTCCAATGAATCGTGAAAGTGATCTCATATGTGTATTGTAGCATTGAGAATGCTTCAAAGTGTGGAGTGGAAGGGAGAAAAAGAGAAGGGAAGAAGGCCTAGTGATCTCATATGTGTATTGTAGCATTGAGAATGCTTCAAAGTGGGGAATAAAAAAGAAGGGAAGAAGGCCTAGCAGATCGCATGTTAGAGTAGCATGGGCAGAAGGCGTCGAGGTGAGATTGCAATAAAAGTTAGTCAAGACAACAGGGCCTTGCACCTATCTTGTGAGCAGGGATCGTATTTTTTTCTTACCATGGGGATTTTTTGTAGGAGCATCGTCGAACACCTGAGTACGAGAAAGAACGAAAGGACAAACTCGTCTGATGAGGTGAGGTGACATGGATCGATGAGGCTACGTGGCAGGTGAGCATCCCATGCTACGTGTATCGTGGTGGTTTGGGCATCCCTTCTTTGGTGAGATGTGTAAGAAGAAACAATGAGGAAGGAGTCGCAGAAGAGTTGTGGGAAGATCATCCCACATATCCACGTCAAGGGATCACGTGGAAGGTTTGGGAGGAAGTGGACAAGGGGTACTCCGAAAAATGACCCATATTCCAGAAACTTTTAAAAATAATCCATACAGTGTTGTAGATTGTGCAGCACATGTGAGGATTATGGATCTTTGAATTCTATTGGTTGCTCTTAACTTTTGGTTCTTGTAATTAATTACATGAACTGGTAGGAAATTGATAGCTTTAATGAAGAAATTGACAATTACAGGATAGCTTTAATGAAGAAATTGATGGTAGGAAAAATTTTCAATTAGATTTGACTATAAAGTGTTCCACTAGAAATAATTTACCTGTCAAATTCAATTCTATGCCTACATGTATATCGTCACTTATATTCCACATTGTACATCATCATTTCAAAAGAAAGGTGTTGGTTAAACATTCTATTTTTTGTTTTTTGGCGGGAACTAATGATGTAAGTTTGGACAAAATAGTTATTTTTTGTTGTTTAAATTGCATTTTTGAATGCATAAATAGATTTAGCCTACTAAAAAAAACTCGTTTATACAAACTTAGCCACTCAAATCTACAGATCCAACTATTCCTCACGAGATTTCAGCCAAAATCAAATGGAAAAATCACTCAAAAAGAGCCAAAAGGTAGAGCGTTTAAATCATACTCAAATGAAAGGCTCATAAGCATTGTCTGCACTTATTGCTCAAAAAGAATTGTCCAACATTATAGTATTTTCTTTTGATTGATAATACCTTCAAAACTAATAGCATACATCATTGATTGATAGTATCTTCAAAACTAATAGCATACATCATTATGTGGGCATAATTTGGTTGAGTTGGTCAACAAGCTTAGGGAGATGATTTTTATTTCCACGCCAGTATAGTGTGGGCTAGGAGAAAATTCAGAATCATCTAAGTTGTAGCATGTGACAAGCTCGTAGGCATGTGTAGGGCAAGACAACTGATTAGTAGTAGGATAAATGTTCTAGGTTTTCGGTTTTTTAGGGGATATTTTTAGGCGATATTTTCTCGAAATCTGATGAGTTATTATTGAATCTATATATTAAAAAATGCAAATTAAACAACAGAAAATAATGATTTTATGCACATTCAAGTCACTAGATTCCTATGAAAAAAAAACAAAACATAGAACAGTTAGACAACACCTACTAATTATAATAATGATAAGTATATCACACTTTGTAATGATATACTTTATGATATGTAATAGTATGCATTCAATATATGTGCTCTCATATATTTAAGAATTCACATCTAAGAAGTGTCTAAGCTTTGTCAATTCTAATCATCTATTGGTTCATGTTATAATTTACATAGTGTACAAATTTAAAAATATACCAAATCAGTATTGAATGTTGCTTGATGGTGGATATGCATCCTTCAGATTTAAAGCAATTTAAATTCAAAAGTATATTGAATGTTGCAGGGTGGATATTAATGACCATCCTCAAACAATCCCTCGACCATGATTTTGAATTTCTGCAGTCATAATTTTAGTAGTTCAAATTTGTATGTGTACTCATTAACGACAAATTACGATTTGAAAGTGAATTTACTCCGACCTTCAAATTCGAAATTTGAACACAGGTTCCATAATATACCTAATTCCGAAAATGAGATGATTTAAATAGCCCTTATGAAAATTATTAAACCAACCAATCCAACTAAGTTGAGTAGGAGCCAATCATCTCGGATAATCACGAGGCTAAGGTCACAATAGAGTAGTCATTACTTCGTGGCTGGTGGTATATACTTTCACATATACCGGTATATTCCAGGTATAAGTTGATTAACATGGCTTATTCACTAGCACAAACACAAATAATACTTAGGATTAGGAGAAACAACACACAGGTGAGACTCCTCTCACAATCTATATTGCTCAATGAAGACTGATTACATCATTATATAGGAAACGACTCTACTTAGGCGGTTACAACAAACCACTGAAAACTAGAATCTACATTAAGTGAAGTAGAGTTCAACTACGCCACTACTCTTGCAACTGACTCTTTCTCCATTATTTCCAAGTCTCCCCCTTAATGTAGAATGGATTGACTTCTACACCTAACATCTCCCTAAACAACTCAAACTTAATCTTTCCAAGAGTCTTAGTGAAAATATCAGCAACATTTTCACAAGTATTACAATACATAAGAGCTATTTCATTGCACTGCAACTTTTCTCTAATAAAATGAAACTGAGCATCAACATGTTGTTTCTCTTCTTTAACTTCTTCATCAAGAAGTCTATGCCATTCCTCATGACTGTTGTTTTCATGATTTTTCTTCTTCCTGCTCATGGAAAAGTACATTTGTACTCACAAATACTTTGTGAGTAGAAGGATCAAACAATTTGTATGCTTTGAATTCAGAACAATACCTAATGAAAATAGATTTAAAGGATTTAGCATCCAATTTCTTCTTATTCTCCTTTGGAATATGAGCAAAAGCCTTACACCCAAATACTTTTAAATTATGAACTGTAGGTTTGGAACCATACAAGGCTTCGAAAGGAGTAACATTATCAAGACACCTTGTTGAAATTATATTCTTTAAATAAACTGCAGTATTTATGGCTTCAACCCAAAATGCATTCAAGAGATTCTTACCTTTCATCATACTGCATGCACACTCTACCAGAGTGTTGTTTTTCCTTTCAACGACTTTGTTTTGTTGTGGAGTGTGAGGTACTGTAAATTGCTGTACTATTCCATGATCTTTGCAATATTTGATGAAGTCCCATGATTTATACTTTCCCCCTTGATCTAAATGGAGGATTTTTATGGATTTTCCTGTCTGCTTTTCCACCATGGTTCTGAATTCCTTAAAGTACTCGAAAACATCACTTTTTCTTCTAAGGAAGTAAACCCATATGTATCTCGTGGAATCATCAATAAATAACAGAAAGAAAAATGCACCTCCTAAAGACCTAGTATGCATAGGCCCACAAACATTAGTATACACAAGATCTAACACATCTCTCTTTTTCCTATCAGGATTAGTGGGGAATTCATCTCTCTACATATTTCCTAATGAACATCCATCACAAGCAACATTCTCATACTTTAACATGGGAAGTCCTTCAACCATATTTTGTTTCTCTAATAACAATAAATCAGGATGATTGATGTGTCCATACCTTTGATGTCAAAGAATATCTGTTGGCATAGTTGCAGAGGTCAATGCATGATGTGCTTTGTTCGTAACATCAAGTTTGTATAGGCCTCCTGCTCTGACTCTCATTGCAATAGATTTGAATTGGTCCAGTAGATCTTTCACTATGCAATAATTCTTGAAGAATTCAACCTTCAATTTCTGATCTATAATGGTGGACACAAAGATCAAATTTTTCTTTATCCCTGGCACATACACCACATTGCTAATGTGACGAATAATACCATTCGGCAATGTCACATGAATGTCTCCATATCCCTTGATCTGATGAGCGCGGTCATCTCCAAGATATATGTTGGCTCCATTCTGTGTTTCTTTAAAATTAGTGTACCACATCTTATTACATGTCATATGTACCGATGCTCCAGAATCCACAAACCAGGCATCAGAATCACCTGATTTAGCAGATAAATAAAAATTAGACACAAACAACCTAAGATCCTGTGAATCAAAATTCAGGGGTTCATCAATATCATCACTAGCAATAAACAATATGAGATCATGATTTGAGGATTTTTCTGCATAATGACTTGAATGTGTTCTAGGTTTATTCCTAGCCTCGTCACTCTTTTTCTTATGACAGTCTCTAATAATATGTCCAGGTCTACCACAATAAAAACAACTCTTTGACTCAGTCATGTTAGATTGCATACTTTGATTCGGCCTTGGATATTGTCTTCTTTGCGATGAACTGCCTCTCTGCAATGAACTGCCTCCTCTGCCTCTTTCTTTTGATCTCCCTCTCGTGGATCTCTTATTTGACCACAGTGCCAAATATTTATTCTGAGGCTTTAGATTCTCGTGCCTCTCTTCCTCTTGCAACAAAATACCTGTCAGTTCTTCAAACGTAGGAGGTTTCTCCTTTGCTATGAGACCTGTTATGAACATCCGATAATATTCTATCATACCATTTAAGGTAATAGTGACCAGATCAGTGTTGGAAACAGTTTCCCCTATATTTCCTAGCTCGTCTTTCACCTCTTTAATACGACCCAAAAATGAACTAACAGATTCATTTCCATCCATCTTAATGCCTAGCAATTTAGTTTTTAGGAACAAAATGTGGTTTGTATTGCTAGTTTCATACAAGGCTTTAAGCGTTGTCCACATTTCAACAGAAGTGTTAGCTTGTCTAATATGTAGAATTATGCTATCTTTAACAGACATACACAACAATACCTTTGCCTTGTTTTTGCGCTTCTTCCAATCTTGGATCTGTGTTGTTGTCACACCTGTAGCCCCATCAGGTTTCACTTCAGTTCCCTTTGCAATGTTCTAGACACCATAACCCTCCATCAGGGTCTACATTTTGAATTTTCAGTTAATGAAATTTGATCCATCTAATTTGTTGGCTTTGTTGAGGTAGGTTTCTGCTAGCGAATTCGCCATCTCTACAAGTGTATGTTCATTCAATCAGACAATGGATCCTTGTATAACCAAAGGTGAATCACCAAGAATATGCAAATAACATCAGCACAACCTTTCTCTCTAGGTTCCTGTGATGGATTTTTGAATGCCCAAATCACCAAACTTTTTTTTTCATAAAACAAATGTTCACACAAGAGATCTCACAAATTATATTCTCTTGAATAAACTTTAATATCCACTTTTAAAGTTTATACCTCACAAAATATCCACTTTTAAAGTTTATACCTCACAAAATATCCACTTAAAAAAAGTTTATAGTTCACAAAAATATCGAGTATACCTAAAAAAAAAAAATACACTTTTAATAAAAAAAATTATACCTCACTCACTAATGATCTCCTTTACATGAAGCATGCATGAATCAAAGTGTTTACGAGAATCAAAGTGTTGATATCCTCTAACAAATTATCTAATCTCACGCAAAATTAATCGTGGCAATGTTTTCAATGCATTCGAATCAGAATTAGAAGCAATCAGTGGCCAAAGATCTTGAATTCACCTCTTGGCTGGAAACTCCGATAAAACTTTCACCTCCTTCACACATCAACCTCACGTAGCAAAAAACTTCACGTTTTCCCTCAACCTTCATTGGCATTTCCGTCATGCTAAAAATGGTGTGAGTGCCTGATAAAACTTTCACCTCCTTCACACATCAACCTCACGTAGCAAAAAACTTCACGTTTTCCCTCAACCTTCATTCGCATTTCCGTCATGCTAAAAATGGTGTGAGTGCCTTCACTAAAACTATGTGCTCATGAACTCACGTGATCTCTCCTTACCATGTAGTAAACCTCATGCTTTACGAAAAAACTGACATCGGTGCTCCTCGAAATTGCGTCCCTTCTTCAGCTCGAACCCACGCGGCCTTCACAAACACACGCGTTTCTGCACCTCACACTACCTTACAGTGCGGCGAGTCTACACCCCATGATTCAAACCCCATGGTTCACTTGGAGTGCATAAATCTTTAAAGATTTACGCACTGTAATACATAGTTGGAGTGAGGAAATTTAAGGATTTCAAACGTGCTTAAAGTTTGAGTAGTATGCCTCTGTACCCTTCCAGAAGAGGGACCTGTTGACTTCTAGAAATTGATGTATCTCACTTTTATGGTTTTGATATCAACTTATAATTAGGCAAACCAACAAACAGGTGAGATTCTACTTATTCAATCTATATTATTTAATAAACACTGATTACATCATTATATAGGAAACGATTCTACTTAGTCAGTTACAACAAACCACATAAAACTATAATTTACATTAAGTGAAGTAGAGTTCAACTACGCAACTAACTCTTGCTCCATTATTTCCAAGTATAATGTGGTTGATGAACACCAATAGGCTATGACACTAGAAGGAAGAGTAATTTATGACACTAGAAAGAAGAGCAATTTAGGTCATATATGTTGTCTACTTAGCATTAAATAAGAAGTGGTGATATTTTGATACAAACCCTAAGTCTAGTATAATACTAATCCTAATCCTAACATAGTTTTTCATTAAATAAAATGTGCTTATATTTATTTGATACAAACCCTAACCCTAATCCTAACATAATAATAAATAATTAATTATTACAATTTAAAACACACATTAACCCACTTCCAAAGAGATTAATCCTAGAATTTATCTCACTAATTACCACTAACCTAAAAAAAATTATTCACCTCTTCCTCTTCCTCTAACTCTAAAGCTTCCTCAAATGGTTGAATCTCAACTTCAGTTTCTGGATACCACTTGCAAGAATGTATACATAATGACCAAGGATTATCAAGGCTTTCCAAATCATCAAATTCATAACCCATAACACCTTTCCGACTATGATTTGAGTTCGTATTCAATCTTGGGTGAAGATTTTATGCAGTTACCTCAGAAGTATAAAAAAAATGATAATAAGAGAAATAAAAAACGATTAATAATAAGAGTCCATGATGATAGTCCTAAATTTAGGGTTCTCTAAAACTCGCCCTTACTTGTAGGTGAAATGTGGAGACTGTGGAGACAAGATACTCTATGAAATCATTGAGACTATATTTCGAGGAATCAGCCATAATCATGAAAGGATAAGCCATGACGGGAAACAAATAATTATTGATATAATAGTTTTTTTCGATGGCCATTAAATTAAATTGATTGATCCATTAAATAATTATCCTCGAGGTCATTCTCGATTTACTTGGGGATAGTCATAGATTGATCCATTAAATAAATTCTCCTTAAGCTCATGCTCGATTTACTTGGCGATAGTCATTTTGGTGTCTTGAAACATCTATATTTTCCTTCGGACACCGTCTCTAAATCTACACGCAACATGTACAATTAACAAGTAAAAAAAAGAAATTAACAAAAAAACCAAAACCATTTTGAGAGAGAAATTATAAAAGTGGTTGAGAGATTATTGTGGCTTATTGATTTCTAGACGAAACCCTCTCATCCATGAGCACTCAATGTCCCTGAACTTCCTCTAAGCCATCAATGTCCTTGAACTTCCTTTCAGAACATCTAACATCTTGAAATGGGGCCGCAGTGCTGACCGTTGGGTTCTTTATAAGAAACTTGTGTCCATATGGAGCAATCGTGCCAAATTCCAATCGTCAGGTTAACCTAGTGTTTTAATTGAAAGGTCAAATGTAAGCCTACACATTTCACACACGTACAAACCAAAATGGAAACGCCTACACATTTCATACCCATACAAACCAAGATAAAATTATTTCGAGAATATGAGAGTTGCATCCCATGCTTGAGGAGTGAGTTAATGCGTCCAGCTTAACCACAATCGAGTTGATTAAAATTAATGCCAAATGTGGCATCCATCAGTTGGTTGCTTGATATTCATATATATATATATGGACAAAATGAAACATGTGCAACAATATCACACTTGTTATTCACAAAATTAATCCCTACTAAATAATGGAACCTTATTTTGAGGTATTTTACACATTATTCTTTGTTAATTAGGTAAAATTGGAAATCAATGGGTTAGGGCAGTAAATTATTAATCATATTAGTTAAATGTGAAAAAGTAAACAAGGAAACCAAAACATTTATAAATGTAAAGAAGTTATGAATATTAAATCTCATTCATTGATTTGGGAGGACGATGAAGAATATGCCAACATCTTCAACTGCTAGCCATAAGATTAAGATTTATAATTAAAATATAATTAATTGTGCCCATTTCCAATAGGGGTATGCCTCTTAGTGTAGTTAACTTTTCTTCCATGGAGTGACATGGATGTGGGGAGTATTCGTTTCCAAGTGTGGGTTGGTAAACTTAGATAACGTTCATGGCTTCACAATATGTATACAATATGGGTCAGAGTGCATAGTATGGGTCGACCTGATGTGCATTCTTGTAACCAGCTGGGCATGCTGCCTGGCTAGCTATCTAGAAGGTGTCCATTCTACCTCCTGCCTTCTCCTGTTAGTATGATGGGGTTCCCCTCTTGTACTAGAGGAGAAATAAAATGTTTGGAGCCATGAATGGTGCCTTGTTTCATAATGAGGGGGATCGGATTAAAGACCCTTTTTTCACCTTGTCGATTTTTGATTTGATGGTATAATCTATAGTAGAGTATGGCGGGCGAAAGGATGGCGTTTTTGTTGGTTTTCATCGCCAAAAGACATTCATCAACCACGAGTTAAGGGCGAGCGATATATATCCTATTTTATAACATTGAATGTTACAGCAGGCAATATATTGTTGGATATATCTCGACATATATATCAAGGTGATCCAATTGTGGCCTTTCGCTGCATAATTTGTTGTATATTGTTGGTTTGAGTTAAGTGGTTGGACTTGCAATAATAATCTGGGGAAGAATAGATCTAGATGTTGTTAAAAACCATGTCTTTGGTTGTAAGTTGCTACCGACACACCCTTGCTTCTACGTCATTCACTTTACTCCCAGGCCCAGGTGATGAGCATTTTTGAACAATAAAGCGAATTATATATGGTATTGAGATAAGGTTGAAGTTGAGGGCCACTTGAGGGGATCAACTGCGCCTTTCAAGTATAGGTGGGCAGAGAAAGGAAGGAAATATTCCCAACTAAGAGATAAGGTCCTTGTAGTTTTGTTTATTTATGGTAAAAAGTAAGTATTCTTTGTGAACCCCTTTTTTTTACACTAGGGAAAATAGTCAGGGGAAACTCACCAATACCTCCCCACGTTTGTGGATGGTAAGGATGCTAAACTGTAACCCCGAGGACACAAGGCTTGAACTTGTGAGCTCCCTCCGTACCGAAGGAGTGTGCACACATCTCACCAATTGTGTTATCCCATGGGGCTTTCTTCTCGAAAAACTTATCACATCACTTCAATGCTTTTAACAAAATATA
>JZKD02S0878861.1:207020-223486 GCA_000966675.3 Picea glauca
AACATTGAGAATTGGTGGTGGATGCCAAACTTTTATTTGCGATGTTTGTCATTATGTAGCTTGACTCAAAAGTGGGCATAAAAGGGGACGACATGTTTCCTCATTTCAAAAGTGTAGTTGTTTCTTTGGAAGAACAAAAAAATGCAACATGATTGTAAATAAGTATTCTTAGTGGGGAATTATATAAAAAATAATAATCAAATTGGTGTAAGAGACCTCCTTGTTTGTGGGATAAGGGACCTCCTCTATGCACACAATTTGATTCCATGAAGGTGCATATACCCTACCCCCTTCTAGATTTGAACCTATAACCTTCAAAGAAGAAACACATGTTCTTAACCATTAAATCCACATAATATAATATTATTTAACAAACAAATAAAATATAAGATTTTAAAGAAGAAATACATGTTCTTAACCATTAAATCCACATTATATAATATTTTTGAACAAACAAATAAAATATATGATTTTTACGATGTTACTCACATATTGAAAGATAATCATCATAAGTGATGTCATGGTTCACAAGGCTCACTACTACTGAAAATAGGCAAAGGTTAGTTTAGTTAGGGGAAATGTTGGGTGGTGACAACACATCTTGCAGTCACATTCATTTGGCTGGAGATTTCTCAAGCATTTGGATTTTTGTATGCCCAGAAACGCTTGAGATCTTTCTGGATTAAATATGGAAGATCATGAGGTGATCCATGAGAATTGTAAATCCATTTCTCCACTTAGATGAGAAATAAAAGATATCATTTCCCCCTATTCATCTCACGATGTGATGTCTTCTTCTTCTATTTCTCTGTATATTAATGGTTGTTTTTCAAGAATGACCCCAACAAATGGTATAAAAAATAAGGTCAAGTGGTGGTATTTTAGGGTTATTTGAGAAGAATTATCTCTACTACCCTCCGATGACTTAGCAAAGGTTTGCAGACGGGCTCTGTAACACCTTGTTTTCCCCAATATGTAAATATATGTCTAAATGTTGCCATGAGTCATGGCTAGTATGTTTAATGTTTTGAACCACGATGAAAAATTAAAATGATAAAATGCATTTTGATGATAATGAAAAGAAATTGTTGATGGGTGGATCACTTACACAGGAAATTATGCCATGAGAGGGAAATGGTGAGGAAATTTCCTTGTCAATTCAATATTCAAAAAAACCCAAATTCCCCATTTTCCCAGAATTTCGGTCAATGAAGGAAGTTGGTAGTTGAACTACCAACTTCCAGCAATTATGGGAAAGAATGGGGGGGTTGTACCATAACTGTTTTTCTTCAGAAGCATGGGTATAAAAGTACCCATCTGCAGACTTCTGAACTGACCTTGAATTTGGGGGAAAGAAGACCCAAAAAATGAGAGAGGTTGAATGGTGGTATGAGATCCACAAAATTGAGAAGAGAATGTTGAGAAAAATGTTTATGATTCATAGAAAAAGAGAAGAAAGTCAATTAATTTGGTTTATGAATGAGAAAGAGCAAGTGACAATCTCTAAATCAAGCTAATAAACAAGACTATGAATTTTGGGTGTGTGGTTATGCAAGATAGTTATTGTGACTCCCTGAGTTAAGAGCAGGCCCCCTTGCTTGGTGGAATTGGAGATATATCTTGCTAATTTATGTTGATGAAGGAGAGTAGCCTTCATCTTTATACCTTTGTTATTGAGTGAGAAGTTTCCCTCATGGAATCATCTTCTGGCTAGGGGCTGACCAACTACAAGGATAGACAAAAGATAGTTGTGTCTATGGTTCGATTGAACTGAAAATACTAAATGAGTTCTGACACCAACTTGATTCGAAATATCAACAAACTTTGATACCAATTCAACCCGAAAATCCTCAGATGTCAGTTAGTTCATAAATACACATAAACATCCAACCAGATTTGAGAATTTGAAGATCGACTTGACTTTTTGCAAAATATCATGTGAATTTCTTACTTATCTATAAACTTCATTAACTGAAAAATATAACTTGCGAAAATAATCAGTGCCAAAATGGAGAGAAATAGACCTCTATTATTAATTTTCAAAATGTCAAAAATTACAATGAAATGGTGTTTACAAATGTCAAATTATGAAGACACCCTTCAAGTCGGCTACTCCAACCCAGAAATAGAGGTCACCATTAAAATCATCACGAAATTATGAGAATAATGAGTATAAACTTGACTATATTCTGAGCAGGTGTCTGAAAATCCCTTTTTGCACATATAACGAGACTATGGGTCTCATACATGTCAATATGAACTAAGACTTCCATATACAACACTTTTATACAAAAATACATTACCATAACGATCCTCTAGAAAAATCGAGAAAAATGAGTATAAAGACCCTATACCTTTCTCAAAGAACTCAATGGCATGCAAAATGAAGAAAATCAAAACCAAGAGAACCTCTTGCATGCATAATGAGGAAAATATAACTTGCCACGAACTTCAATGCGACATGATCCAATATGGCACGAAATTCCATGTCCTGGACATTGATTTTTGTGCCCATTAAATAGGCCTAGGTCGGGCAAATCAACCCCTTTATTCTCAGACGCATTTGTCACACTTTAAATACGTAATCTTTGTTTGTTATAACAAACACCATGTGTGGAACATTGGTAAAAGACTATGTTTAAGTCCTTGGCAGGAATATAGGGTAGAGGTCATGGGGTCAAACCTTGTGGCCTCCCCTTTTGGTATTGTTTTACACAAATATAACTTTAAATAATTAGTTATGACCTTGTTATAATAAGTTCTAAACATGGCATAATGGTTAGCGGATTTTGGTTAAGACTAACAAATATTCTCTAGATTCTATAGGAGGTTAAGGGTTCTATTCCATTTTACCCCCAACAAATTTTATCTCTCTTAGCCATTATTGGCCAATTATAGAGTGCCACATGGCACTCTCTGATTGGTCCACATGTTTCCTGCATCACCACCTTACCATGTCACCTGCCACTTGTACCTATATGGATATACCACTTGGATGTCAACTGTAACTACCACCTAGATGTTGTGTCATTGTATGGATGCCACATCATCTGTACGATTGACACGTGGCATTTTGTTTATTGGTCCACTCTGAAAATGCCAAAAATGAGTGACACGTGGCAACCTCTCGTGTTGCCACGTCATCCTGGAAACATCGACATGATGTCATATGTTAGTTTTATGAACTTGTACATATGTTCCACATGTCACCCTTCCAGTGGTGCCATGTGGCACCCCCTTTTGACTTTTGACATGTTCAACCACAGCTTTGACCAGCCATCACTTTTTCATATGAACTCTATTTGAGGTGATTTTTATGCCATTGGAAAGATATTATAGAGCTCTATAAAATGAAGTCATTTTAAAATATTTTGAGAAGATTAATTTTTTAGCATTTTGGATCCTCTTGGATAATTTTTTAGTGTTCTGAATCCTCCTAAATCACAACTCCCCACTGAATAACTTTTGGACCTCCAAAAGTATGGATCATTCAGAAATGAAGTGAGAATGATGTTGCCTCACTTTTCTAGTATCATCCATCTTTATTTCTTGGATAATGAGAACTTGATTCATCACAACCATAATTTAGAATCTAACAACACTGTTGACCAAGTTAACCATTCCCTTAAATTCACAAACTTTGTCATTTATTGTTGTGGCTACTAACCATACTTCACTAACTAGTAATACACTGAACAAAAAAACTGAATATACAGATGTGAAAAAGAATGAATCATCAACACATTTTACCTTCTTAACACGAACAACATCAACCAAAGGACCTGTCATTCTTTCAACCATAGGTTGTAAATCTGGATCCTGGATACTATCATTAACTAGCACGTGCCATGTAGTGACAACTTTCTAATTCGTCTTCATCTGATGAGCTCTCACAATGAACTCAATCCCATCCTTGAAGAGATGATAATTATTTTTTTCCTTGTAGAAAATGGTCTTCCTGTCATACAAGTATGGACTTCCCAACACCAGCTCGCAAATTTCAACTGGAATCACATCTAACTCTACCTCATCAATGAAACTGGATGTGATCGCAAACCGTAACTTGCATTGCTTAGTTATATGTACCTAAGAATTATCACAAATCCAACCCAAGGATACAGTCTCAAATGAGTCCTAGTTTCCAATCCCAAATTATGAACAACTTGCTTTGGAATAAGATTCACTTGTGATCCACTATTAACAATTGTATCAATCTTAGTGTGCTTTGAGAGAACTCATAAATGAAACAATTCTTTTATTTGCCTTCCATCAAGGATTACATTAGCCTTTGCAAAATACGTACGCGAACTGAAACTTGCGATAGAAGAATTAAATTTGATTCCCATAGTTGTAACCTAGGTTTTATCCTTAGAATATGATCCAAGATCTCGAGCTATGGTCGTGGCCTTCTCTTTACCCTTTCTAGGCTAATCCCACTTCAGTTTCAATTTTATATGCAACTTCCAACAATGCATCTCATCATTTCCTTTCTTCTCGCAGTGAGAACATGTAGGCTTATACTCTTCATCCTTCTTCACTATAACTATCTTCTTACTCCTCCATTTTCCCTTCGAGTTCTCCTCGAATGCATGTGGCTTCTGTGACACATCCTCAACAACATGTTTTACTTTTTTGTCTTCAAGATGAGTAGCTCGTATTTATACTTCATCAATATTAGTAGAATTAAACATCAATATAGTATGGTGAAGATATGAGTGTGTACCACCAATATATTTTAGAAGAGTCTCAGGAGTATGTAGTGGAATTCCCAAAGACAATGCCTTCCTCTTAAATTCTAGTGTATAAGCTTGAACATTTTCCCCTTTTCCTTGTCTTAGATGTTTCCAAGCAATCATTGATGTTTGCATGTAATATAATGGATACAATTGATTTATTAATATAAAAATAAATTCAATCTAGGAAGAAATGATTTTATCATGTTGAATAAGAGCATCTTGTGTCCAACTCTCCCAGCATATCAAAGTTGTGTCGCTTAGGCGAAGAGTAGCCAACTGTATCTTTGCACTGTCCTTTATGATTTTTTGTACTCTGCAATACACTTCAATATGTTTGACCAAATTATCCAACTTTTTTGCATTCAACTCTCCATCATAAGTAAAAAAATCAAACTTTACATCTAGATTTAACAAAGGAAGATCGTGAGAATGAGAAGATTTATTAGAATGTTTCTCCCTCTTATGAAAAGAATGTTCACTTCAATTGAAAGAAGAAGATGATGATGATGATGAAGGAGACCCTGGAGGTTATTCAACTTCTCCTTCTCCTTCATCTTTTACCATTGTTTCAACTGGACCACCTTCATTTTCATGAGGAATTGCTCTCCTTGTTTCTAGGTCCTCCCACAATTCCTTAGAAAGAACATCTTCGTGCTCCATTTCTTTTCTTGGAAATATTCGTCCAATTTCAATATTAAAGTCTTCAAGCGTGCCTTCACCTTGCTTAAATTTAGACCTCGTACACATCAAAAACTAACTCTGATACCACATGATATGAAAATACCAAACGAGTTGTGATACCAACTTGATTCAAAATATCAATAAACTCTGATACCAATTTAGCCCGAAAATCCTTAGATGTCAGTTAGTTCAAAAATACACATAAACATCCGACTATATTTGGGAAATTGAAGATCAACTTGACTATTTGCAAAATATCATGTGAATGTTTTACTTATCCGTAAACTTCATTAACTAAAATAGACCGCTCTTATTAATTCTCAAAATGCCAAAAATTAAAATGAAATGGTCTTTACAAATGTCAAATTATGAAGAAACCCTTCAAGTTGGCTACTCTAACCCAGAAACATAGCTCACCATTAAAATCCTTGTGAAATTCTAACAAGAATGAGTATAAACTCAACTATATTCTAAATAGGTGCCCAGAAATCCCTTTTTGCGTGTATAATGAGTGTTGTCCCTTGACCAAGTTTTGGAGAACTTGGGTCACGTTTGACTGATTTTGGGACTTTGACAGGCTGGTCGAAGACAGAGAGCCAGGCGAAGCGGAGATCGCGGGATCTCGCCCCCTTTTTGGGGCCTTTTGGGTTTAGGGTTTATGTAACAGGTTATAGGATGTCGGACCATGGGTTTACCCATGCTTTGGCCCTTTTGTAATGTATAAATAGATATGTAGGTGATGTAACAAAGTAGTCAAGTAGTAGTGAATATTTGTGGCTTAGTGCGGAGATAGAGGCTTTGTGCATGATCTATGTTAGGACTTGCAGAGATAAGTGCAAGTGATTGTAAGAAGCTGGTGTGCAGAATGTGTAAGAAGGCTTTGTGCTATGAACTAACAGCGAGGTGTGTGTAGATCTCCTATCCTATGCAGAGTGGGGTTTTTGGGCTCTGTGCATGTAAGAAGATTGACATAAGATAATAAAGAATAAGAAGAGTTGATGGACGTAGCCCCGCGCTGGGGGTGAACCATGTATATCCTGTGTTATGGTTTCCTTGTGTGATTGATGTTATTTATGATTAATGTTGTTATATTTATGTATGTTAGATGCATATGATATAGTATCTTAGTGCCTAGTGATGTGAATGAATGCTAGATCTGATCTGTTTCTATGTGCTAAGTGCTTGGAAGTGTTAGATCTTGTTGAATATTGTGTTATGTAATTAGGGTTTGAATCTGCGATGTAAATAAGGGTTAAATGGTAATGAATGTTAACTACAAAGTTCTTTGTTAAGGTATTGTAATCACATATCTGTGTCCTAGCTAGGTTGCAGACATCTGAGTCCTGCAACCCCCCCTGCCTCTACCTTGAGTGAGACTTCATCTGCTTCGTAGGTGTTTTTGAAAGGGCCGGTAGTTAGGGTTTTGTTGGTGCGTTGTTGAAGCATTGAACCCTAGGTCTTCCCCTATGCCAACAAATGGTTCTGTTTTTAGGACCTGAAACTATGATTGTTGGGAATTGAAGAAAAGAGAAAGATATGTGCATAGATTTGCTTCCCTAGTGTGCACTATTATACTTGGCTTGCGAAGATCTATGCTAAGAAGAGAAGTCTGACCTGAATAAAGGAGGTAATATCTTCAAGCTTTGTGCTCTGATAAAGGTAAGATAAGTGAAATTTTTTATTTCAAAAGAATGGATCTAGGTATGTTTAATAGATTTGGTCCTAGTCTGAAAACTAGGGTACAACTAGAAGAAAGAATATTTGATATGAATAAATCTGATAGAAATAATGAAAGATATGTTATTCCTATGCATAGAAATAATTTTTGGACTAACAAGTGGATGCAGGATCCTAGAAATAATTTTTTGCAGACCCACCACTGTGATCCCAGTGCCCAGTGTAGGAAAGGTTGGGGATCATTCAAGAAAAAGAGAGGATTGACTCTTTGTTATAGTTGTAGGAGACCACGACATCTTGCTAAGGAATGCCCTGGTAGAGGTCCTATTTGCCTTTATTGTAAAGCTACTGGAAATGAAGTTTTGGATTTCCTTGGAATGATTGCTAAAGTTGAAAATATGAATATGAGACAAGAAAACCATGAGGAATGCCAAGAGACTAAGAATATGCTCAAGAACCAGAAAGAATCAGAGGCTATATTATTGAAGATGAAAGAAACCTTGAATGATCACAGATACACCAATTTATCAGAGATCTTAAAAGAGAAAGAGTGCATAGAAATAAGAATAGGAGACTTCGACATAGACTGTGTCCTAGATGAGGAAACACAGGTCAATATCATGATAGAAAGAACATGGGAAATTTTGGGAAAACCTGCTATGGTTCCTTCACTGGGAGGAATATGATTGTTTAAAGGGAAGATGATAACCCTATGTGGAAGACTTACCCAGATACCTATGAGTGGTCATGGCACTTCGACAGAAGAAGAATTTGAGGTCATTAAGTTGGTTGAGAACAACACCCCATTTGTTATTTTGCTAGAAAAAACATGCGTTGAGAAAGATCAGATCCGAAGGGAACAAGAAGAGGAAACTCTAGAATAGAAAAAGAAATAACTAAGAGATTCCATGGCTAGGATAATAGCATGCTTAATAAAAGAGAAGGAGGACAAGTCAAAGAAACTAAGAGCCAGATACATTACTGTTGAAGTTGAATGAATGCAAGAAAGATTAAGAAACATATGCATGCAAGAGAGTAGAGCACTTACTCTAGAAAAATAATAAGTGTTACTCTTGAACCCTTCGAAAGAACCTTAGTGGTGAGAAGTTCCTATGCCAAGAGGAGATAAGAACAATAATGGAAAAAGGAAACCAGTAAGAAAGAAATCCAGAAAGGTCAGCAAGAAGAAAGCAAAGCTAGAAAAATTGCAAGAAGTACCAGAGAGGACTTCACAGAAAGAAGGTTTGCAGAACTGGAGCTTCTTCACGATATCAGAACAACATAAATTGTCACTTGACCATGAGGAAGCAATATTACCGTTGGAGGCATATCGACTGTTAGAATGACGCTCTAGAATGACTAGAAACACAGTTATTTTCGGAACGTTCACCATTGGACCATTGGGACCGCACCACAATAGATGAAATTGCATTGATTAAGGCATTCCTACCCATTGGAGGGATCCATTACAATGATTTCTATTTATCCCATAAAGCATTGAACCGTGAACACTTTTACCAATTGTGATTATTCGAGCTGATTATTACCGTGTCATGATTATTGAGACCTCGTCACCCATGCTTTTATAACGAGTGTTTGTTCACCAACTTGCGATATTAGATCTTGAGTGTGCATGTCATACGAAATTAGAATAGTATAAAAAGTCATCGAAGAGATCCTAATAGACCTAATGGATGAGAAGGTGATGTCCACAGGCATCCAAGCCTCATCGACGAGAGGAGTGCAAGAATCCCCGTCGATTTCTCATGGATCTGGACCATCCCGAGCTACGTCAGAGAAAAGAACCAAGCATTGTGATGACTTAGTGAATGTGAAGCTCATCCCATCTATCCTTCCCAACTACATCCCACCTCTAGTTAGCATGGTAAGTCATGACACTATCTCAAGGGACTTAGACTACACAGTCATCACTGCGTACCTCCCGAAGGGAATACACATAGTCAGACCATAGTTGGAGAGGATGTCGATGTTGAAGTTCAACGACTATAAATTAGGATACCGCAAGAACTATGGCACACTCTCACCATACAAGTATTTGACCAAGACAAAGGGGAATAATTCAAAGATCATCCCCTAGTTGTGGACCATGGACATCGCGAGGTCCACCATCCTGAATGTAACGAAGATACCCCACTTTGGAAGGAACCAAGAGGTTAACGTGTGCATTAAAATCCTTCTATTGTGCTTCCATGGCGGTTACCTATGGTTGGACAGGTGTATCATAGTCGATCAGGCACTGATCCATTGGATCATCGAATTAAGCATGCAAGGACCAAACTCACAAGACTTTTATCCAGGGAAGGATGTAGATCACGCCCTGGAACAGTGAATCAAGGATACCTATGGCGATGTGGAGAAGGGGAAGTGAGGCTACAAGGTAGAATCCATCCATAATTGAATAGTGTGCCTAGCCTGCCAGTTGATCACTGGTAAGATAGTAAGGAATAACAAACCCACTCAGGTCACATGGTTCGTTTTTGACCTCATGGGCAAATGCATTGAAGGGCTAAAAATGAACTCGGCAAGCTACCTCATCAACCAGTTAGAGAAAGACTACCGCAAAGCTCAGGATCAAGGCTATGAGTTCCATTTTAGTTGCTTGTTAATCCTCATCACCTTCATTGCTTGGGAGATGCCGGAAGGTGGGACCTTCCCTAAAATTGAGCCATCTGAACCTTTAGCTGCGAATTTCACTACACTCTGGTATTTGAGCGACATGGCTAAATAATGGCAGTCAAACGTTGTGTTCCACACCTATTACCTACAATTGAAGAGGGCTATTGAGTCTTTCCCTTGTATGACATTGAACACCCTGGACAGGTTCAGGCCAATTATGAAGTTCCGCACAGATAGACATTTTATTTATATTACTGCACATGGAGATGAACATAAAGAAGAGATTTAATCCTACTACAATATCACAAAGGAGGACCTGGAAGAAATAACTAAGTAATGAACTACAGAGCTCCTTATACTAGTGGACCAAGTAGAAATATCTGACCCTGACCTCATTGGAAGTCCTGTGGTCACTCGTGAAGAGTATGATGCACCCAACAGTAGCAGGAAGAAAAAGAAGGAAGATGTACAAGAAATAAATAGTGCATTAGAAGAGACTACATCAGATTCACCCAACAGAGGAGGAGATGATGAGGTGGACAAAGAAGAGAAAGAAGGGGAAGAAGAAAAGCATAAGCAAGGTGAAGTAACACCACCTAGGAACCCCCTTGAAGAGGCAGAGACATCTAAGAAAAGAAAGGTTTCCCTAATGAAACCTACATCATTGAAGAAGTCGAAAGCTAGTAAGCCCAAGCTATAGACTATTCTCACGGTGGATGACAATGACCTCATCATTGTCACCATATCAGATACATTAGAAGATATTTTATAGTGCAATGAAGAAAAACAAGAATCCATGTATGATAGCATTGAATCAGATCTTAAAGGAATAGAACAGGCTCTCCATTCAAGCCGCGCAGTGCCTATTGCATCGTTGTTAGCAGGGAACATAGAAGTAGGAGATGAGCCTGCCCAACTATGCAGGATAGAAGATACGATGGAGGCTCGCCTTCATCATGTCTAGGAGGAAAAGGAACAAGCCACAAAATCCCTAAAGAAAGAAAAAGAGGAAGCCATAGAACAATGCCAGGTTGTGCAACAAGAAAAATACGACCTTCGGGCGAATTTTGTATAGGATAAAGTGCAGATCCAGAGGGAGAAATAAAAGTTGCTCGAATAGCAGATTAGAGTTAAAGAAGAAGTCACTAGAGAAATTCTCTATGTGATGAGATTAGAGCATATGGAAGAATACCCAGTGGAGAATCAAGTGGGAAGGCTTGTCGAAGCCATTCAACAACTCCAACAAAGAGTAGTAGAATTGGAATTACAAACAGTGCCAAGCACTCCGTAGGAAGTGATAGAACTAAGAGAAGAAATTGCGAGGAGTGAAGTTGAGAGAATCAAGGCATTAGCCTTAGAATACAAACAACTCAGTAGTCTAAGTGTGTAGACCTATGATCACCTTGCAAAGAACCCTGAACTCAGGACACTGGAGTCACATCTCCAGGAGGCAAAACAACAAGAAACAACAGTGCAAGCACAGTTTAAGCTACTATCATTGGTCAAAAGGATGAAAAGATACCAGGAATAATGCATGGTTCAGGAACAGGCCCATTCCATTCAGAACAAGATCATGGAAGTAACCCAAAGACTCCAACCAGTGCAGGATGAAGCCTGTACACTTTTTGTGGAGATTGAAGGACAAGGTGCACAGCTAGAACAAGTAGTCACCTCAGTTGAATAGCGATTGGAATGACCTGTCACTGAGAAGGTATTTCAGGAGTTCATCGAGTAGGAGGCTCTGGCTAAGCAGCAGGTCGAAGAAGATCGAGCCAATATTGAGGCCTTTGAGTTAGAGTTACCCAGATCAGAGTGACTCGGGATGAGTCACAAGAGAGTGTTGGGGGCCTATTGGCCCTTGACCAAGTTTTGGAGAAATTGGGTCATGTTTGACCAATTTTGGGACTTCGATAGGCTCGTCGAAGACAGAGCGCTAGGTGAAGCGGAGATCCTAGGATATTGCCTCCTTTCTGCGAGATTTTTGGGTTTAGGGTTTATGTAACGGGTTATGGGATGTTGGCCCATGGGTTTACACATGCTTTGGCCCTTTTGTAATGTATAAATATATATCTAGGCAATGTAAGAAAGTAGTGAAGTAGTAGTGAATATTTGTGGCTTAGTGTGGAGCTAAAGGCTTTATGCATGCTATGTGTTAGGACTTGTAGAGATAAGTGGAAGTGATTGTAAGAAGTTGGTGTGCATACTGTGTAAGAAGGCTTTGTGTTGTGACCTAAATCGGGGAAGGAGGATCTGGAGAGGTGTGCGCAGATTTTTTGTCCTATGCAGAGTGGGGTTTTTGGGCTCTGTGCATATAAGAATATTGAAAAAAGATAATAAAGAAGAAGAAGAGTTGGTGGAGATAGCCCCGCGTTGGGGGTGAACCACGTATATCCTGTGCTATGGTTGCCTTGTGGAATTGATGTGATTTATGCTTAATGTTGTTATCTTTATGTATGTTAGATGCATATGATATAGTAGCTTAGTGCCTAGTGATTTGAATGAATGCTAGATCTAGTTTGTTTCTATGTGCTAAGTGCTTGGAATTTTTATATCTTGTTGAATATTGCGTTGTTCTGTAATTAGGATTTGAATCTGCGATGTAAATAAGGGTTAAATGGTAATGAATGTTAACGGATAAGTTCTCCTTTAAGGTATTGTAATGATAGATCTATGTCCTAGCTAGGTTGCATACATCTGATTCCTTCAACCCCCCTACCTCTACCTCAGGTGAGACTTCATCTTCTTCGCATGTGTTGTCAAAAGGGTCGATAGTTAGGGTTTTGTTGGTGCGTTGTTGAAGTGTTGAACCCTGGGTATGCCCATGTGCCAACAATGAGACTATGGGTCTCATACATGTCAATCTGAACTAATACTTCCATATACAACACTTTTATATAAATGTGACATTACTATCATTATCCTCTCTTAAAAATGAGAAAAGTGAATATAAACACCTTATACGTTTCTCAAAGAACTCAATGGCATGAAAAATGAGAAAAATAAAAACCAAGAACACCTCTTGCATGAAAAATGAGGACAATATAACTTGGCAGGAACTTCAATACAACCTTCTCCAATATGGCATGAATTTCCATGTCCTCGACATTGATTTTTGTGTCCATTACATAGGCCTAGGTTGGCCAAACTGACCCCTTTATTCTTGGGCGCATTTGTTACACTTTAAATAATTATTCTTTGTTTGTTATAACAAAGACCACTTGTGGAGGATTGGTATAAGACTATGGTTAATTCATTGGTGGGCGTATAGGGTGGAAGTCATGGGTTCAATCCCCTTGACCTCCCCTTTTGGTATATTTTTACACAAATATAAATTTAAAAAATTAGTTATGAACTTGTTATGACAAGTTCTAAACATGGCATAATGGTTAGTGGATTTTGGTTAAGACTAAGGAATATTCTATGCGTTCCATGAGAGGTTGAGGGTTCTATTCCATCCGACCCCCAACAAATTTTATTCTCCCTTTTCCATTATTGGCCAATGGGAGAGTGCCACGTGGCACTCTCCCATTGGTCCACCTGTTGCATGTGTCAGCACCTTGCCATGTCACCTGCCACATGTACCTATATGGATCTACCACTTGGCTACCAATTGTACCTTCCACATGGATTCCACATCATTGTACGGATGCCACATCATCTGTACAAATGACACATGTCACTTTTTTATTGGTCAACATGGGGGCCTGAAAATGCCAAAAATGAGTGACAAGTGGAAGCCTCTTGTGTTGCCATGCCATCCTATTGACTTCAAAATGACATCATATGTCAGTTGTACATACAAGTATGGATGTGCCACGTGTCACCCTTCCATTGGTGCCATGTGGTAACCCCTTTTGACTTTTGACCTGTTTGACCAGAACTTTGTTGGACATAACTTCTTCATACAAACTCCATTTGAGACGATTTTTGCGTCGTTGGAAAGCTATCTCCTAGCTCTACACAATGAAGTCATTTTCAAAATAATTTGAGCATGCCAATTTTTGATCATTTTGGATCCTTCTAGATCATTTTTTTTATTCTAGATCCTCTTGGATCATCGATGGAAAGAGACTCACCCATCAGCAATTTCTAATCTATCTTAAATTCTCAGATAAGTTTTTCAGTATTTTATATATGCCATGATAAGTTTTTTGATGCTATGGAGTTTATGTTTCGGTTATATGAAGAATTTGACCTTTTGTTCTAGTAGTGAAATTGTTGCTCCATGTGCTTGGATGATTGTAATTTCTGAAATAAGTAGTGGAAAATATATTATGTCAGTTACCTTTTGACTGTCTCTATTTCTAAAAAGTTGTTGTAAATAATTATCGATAACTCTGAGTAAGAACAGAGTGTTGGTTTGGTATTTGTAGCCCATTTGTATGAGTACATATCACTTGTTAGTAGTGAAGACTAAGTTGTTAAATTCTTCACATAGCATCTAAAGATAAGAATGTTTAATTTCTATATTATGAATGGTGCTCCCTATATTACTGAAGTTATAGATCAATTCTAGGAGGTGACCTATCCCTGGTTATAGATCAATCCTTAGTACCTTGTTGGAAGGCTTAGTTGAATGCTAAATAATAGGTGGAAGCATGGGTAAAATCCCTTAACTTCCATCCAACATGAGAAGCTATATAAGGGGGAGTTGTGGAATGAAAGATTGACCATAATCTTTGTCTCATAACTCTAGGCTATCTAGTTGAGAGGGTAAGGTATTTAACATTAGAAATGGGTGGAATAATATAAAACCAAGAATTATGTGTCTTTTGTTTAATTTATACCTTATTAAGACATGGTAAGAATATAATTCTTACCTCAATTTACTCAGTAAAACCATCTCCAAAGGTAAATACTTGAAATGGTGGATTTTTCCTAAATAATAGTGAATATTTACATGATTTTAGGTGAGCACTAAGTCGTGGTAAAAATAGACTTTTTGTTGTGGGAAATTGTATCCCCAATAAATTTTATTTTACAAAAATAAACTCAATAAATAAATATATGTTCTTATATATTTTAATTTGTTTCCTGAGGGAAATTTCCTTGGTGAAGGAAGGATGGTAACTCCTGATAATTTTTTCAAATTTACCATTTATTGGCTTAATAAGTTGAATATTAAGAGTAGGAAGTCTTATATATTAAAAACTATGAAATTTTGTCCTGGGGATGTGAGTGGAGAAGCTCGGAATTTCCCCTTTGATGGGAAAAGAAATAGTTTTTCTAAGTTTACTAGTCATAAGAATTCACATTGTACAGAGGTCCACTCGGTAATCCTTGGGAGATTTTTATTAATGTAATTTTTTTTTGTTTATTTAGTTTCAAAAACATGGAATTAGTTTCTTTTCTCTCAACATTGTAATAATATTGAACCCCACCAGGTTATTGGGCACCAGGAGAATGGGAATAGGAGGTGTGTATGGTGAGTGATATACCAAGAGATGATATAATTTATAACATTATTAATTCCCACCAAATTATCAGGCACTGGGAGGTAGATAATTGAAGGTGTGTGTGGTGAGTGGTATACCCAAGGGAGATATAATATAACATTATTACATCCCATTGGATTATCAGGTATCAAGAGGTAGAGACTGGAAGGTGTGTGGTGTGAGTGGTACACTCGGGGTCAATATAAAATAATAATATTAAACCCTAGAGTGTGTGTTAAGTTATATACCTGGAGGTCAATCTAACATATTATAAAAATAATAATACTAAATCCTAGTGAATTATAATAATTACTTACAAATAATTAAGTAAATTGCATGTAATAGTAATATACTCGGGCGCCAATATATAATAAAATAATATTAAATTCCCATTGGAATATCAGATACTTGGTGATGGGGAAGGAAATGAGTGTGTAGTAAAAAATATATCAGGGGTCGATATCATATAATATTGTTAAACCCAAATGCATTATAATATAAATTATTAATATTAATTTTCCCATTGGAACATTGGAGCTCAGGAAAATGGTTAGAAGGCATATTTGGCAAGTAATACACCCAGGGTAAAGTAAACTTTCGGTATTTATGGAGCCAGTGAAATAGATTAAGCCAAAAATGTCATTACGTGGGATATTAAATTAATGAGGATTAGTTAACAATAATGTGGATTAAATAAATAAAATCCTAAGGCATGATATTTTAATGTAATGTTATTTAAATTAACTTAATAAAGTTATAAGGCATGGAGAGTGTCGATCCACATGTTCCACGCATAAAGCTAGGTGGTGGGTGCAAATTGGGCTACATTTACAAGGTGTTAGCTGGACTACCAATATATCTCCTATCGAGATTTTTTTGATGTGGTGGTGTTACAATGGATTGATACCTAGTACATCGATATCGACATATCGAGTATCAACAAAATGTAAGTCAGGAGGTGTTGAGTGCGGAGGAGCCAAGGGCCTCGGTGGGTGGATTACCAAGTGGATGTTGTGTCTTTAGCCACGCCAGCATCCACGTATGCGCCAGATGGACCAAATGGATTCCACATGGGTGCCACATGGGCATGAGAAGGCTTTGGCAATAAGGCCTAAAACTTTAGCAGGACATAAATTTTGATCCAAATCTCATATTTGAGAATAGTTACATAAATTGGAAAGATCTTGACAAGAAGAAGACGATGGTTCCCTTTAAAAGAGGCTTCAATATGGATAAGGAAAAACAAAATTTTGATACCCTATCCCTTTAACATAAACTAAGGGGCAAGTAGTTTATAGAG
>JZKD02S0878861.1:232650-251595 GCA_000966675.3 Picea glauca
ATCAAAGAATTGCTCCATTTGAAGTATCCATGTGATTGGGTCCTTGCCATCAAACTTCCTCATATCAATCTTAGGAATGTGGTTGGTCTTCAACCCAAAGTTGGAGTTTCTCCATCCTTGATTCACCTTCCTTGTGTCCTCATCATGAATTTCATGGGATGCATTTTCACTTTCAGGTGTCTTTTCTGTTACAAAATTTTTCAATACTTCCATGATCTCCTCTTGTAAACCATCCATCTTAGTATTTATTGCCTCGAACTTAGCTTCCATCTCTTGTTGTTCATCTTTTATTACTATCTTCTTTTGTAAATCATTTATGTCACTACGCATTTCTTCACCTTCATCAAGAGTCCAATTAGGATTGTCTGGAGGCTTATTTGGTGCAGAAGTTACCTTTTTGGGTGTCATGTTGGCCAAGTATCACTTTTGAACCTTGATTTTGAGGTGGTTCTACTAGACAATATTTATTCTATTGTATCTCCCAAAATTCGGCCCTTCTGGTTATGAAAATTTATTTTATGTAGTTCTCTGATATTTCTTCTCTACAATTCCATAGGTCTGATCAAAATTGGATGTGCCAAGTGGAATTTACGGTAACTTCCCCACAACTTGTTGATTTTTGTCCTTTCCAGGAGATCTCACTTGTATAGCGTTCCCTGCAAAAAAATAATTGATATAAAATTCTAAAACTCTTACCAGAAATACTACAGACTGTCCTCTATCCAATGAAACCAGTCTCATGCAATTTGAATACGCTAGGAAGAAGTTATGATTGTTTTACCTGGAACACCTTCTTGAGACTAGTCAATAGGACTAGTCATATACCCTATCTTCCATAGGGTGTATCTACAAATGTAAGATTACCCAGAAGATTCACTTTGTACCACATATATCTTACTGATTTCTGTGAATATCCTACAGATTTTATGGTTTGAAACGTTACAGAAAATGTTTTATAGCTAAAATTCCACAATGACTTAGTTCAGGGTGATTCTGGAACCCTATCTTGCACAGGTTGTATCTATGAAAGTATAAGGTCTCACGAGTTGAAATTGTAACTAAACATACTTTGATCCATATCCTAAATATCCTCCAATCCATTTATTCCAAAACATTGTATAAAAAAAGTTATAACAAAAATTACAAGGTGTCTCAGATGTAGCAGCGAAACCCCAAGACCTTGAGCTCTGATACCATATGTTAAGAACCAAATATCAATATAGCATAGAAAAACCTCAGAATAAGTACTCAACGCCTTGAAAAGGAGATAATTTCAGATAATAAGCCTCTTCAAGGGGGAAACCTCCTTTTACCCCACATAAATGTTCAAGTACAAGATGACTCCAAATGAAAATGTCTCCTTGATATATATAGGAGACTAGGAGGTATAATTAGAACTAATGGAATAAAGCCGACATAAATAAAATAACATTACTAATGTAATATGCCCCAATTAAGGGGCAATGAGCCAATATTAGGGATTAACATTCTTCTATCTCTTTAGTTTCTACATGAGTGGATACAACATTGTGGCATCATAGGCTTGGACACATGAGTGATAAGGGGATGCAGATACTTCACAAAAGAAATTTGTTTCCAGATCTTAAACAAATTGATTTGGATTTTTGTGAGCATTGTGTTTATGGAAAATAGAAGAGAGTCAGATTTCTCAGAGTTAGAAAATAAAGGAAGAGTGAAAGGTTAGAGCTTGTGCATACATATGTATGGGGACTAGCTCAGGTATCATCTCTTGGTGGCTCTCATTATTATGTTACCTTTATTGACGATGCAACTAGAAAAACTTGGGTTTATTGCATTCGAAAAAAATATGATGTTTTTGATACTTTTAAGAAATGGAAAGATTTGGTTGAGAACAAGACAAGAAAAATATTGAAGTTTCTTAAATCAAACAATGGAGGTGAATATTGTAGTAAGGATTTTGATTATTATTGTTCATACCATGGGATTCGTAGAGAGAAAATAGTTACAGGAACACCACAAGAAAATGGTGTGTCGGAAAGGATGAGCAGGAGATTCATAGAGAGTGCAAGGAGTATGAGATTGCATGCTAGGTTTCCCTTATATTTTTGGGAAGATGTTGTAGATATTGTTTTTTACTTAATAAAAAGAGGACATTCAATCTCTTTGGATGGTGGAATTCCAGAGGAGGAATGGATAGGTAAAAAAATAAACTATTCTTTTTTGAAGACTTTCAATTGTGAATCATTTGTCCATATTGATAAAGAAAATAGAACAAAGCTTGAGGCAAAATCCAAGAAGTGTACCTTTATTGGATACAGTGTTAATGCTTTTGGTTATATCTTATGGGATTATGAAAATAACAAAATCATTAGTAGTAGAGATTTCATATTCATTGAGGTCATGTACAAAGATCAGTTGCAGGGAAAGAAATAGGAAAAAGAAAAACTGGAATACACAGTGCTTGATGAGATCACTAAACAATAAATTCCAAAGGTACCATAAAATCAAAATGTACATAAAAGGATAATTAGGTACATCAAACTCCTACAAGTGTTGTTAGAAAATCTAACAGGTTAATTAGACCCCCTGAACGATACTCTCCTTCATTGTATTATTTATTGTTCACTGATTCTGGTGAACAAGAATGTTATAAAGAGGCAATGCAGGTAGACACTAAAAAGAAGTGGGATCAAGGAATGGAAAAGAAAATGGATTCCTTGGTAAATAACTAGACTTGGGACTTGTTTTAGTTCCCTGCAAGAAAAAGAGAATTGCAGAATAAATGGGTTTACAAGTTGAAAGAAGAATATGGAGGAAAAACGTGGTACAAGGATAAACTTGTTGTAAAGGGGTTTGCACAAAAGAAAGATATAAATTTTGATGAAATATTTTCTCCTCTTGTTAATATGAATTCAATTAGGACTATTTTAAGTCTCGTGGCAGCAAAAGATTTGCATCTTGAACAATTAGATGTAAAAACAACTTTCCTCCATGAGGATTTGGAGGAAGAGATTTATATGCAACAACCATAGGGGTATAAGGTCAAAGGGAAGGAAAATTTGGTATGCAGGTTGAATAAGAGATTGTATGGCCTAAAGCAAGCTCCAAGGAAGTGGTATTTGAAGTTTGACATGTTTATGAAAGAACAAGGTTATAGTAGATGCCATTCTGATCACTGTGTTTATTTTAAAAGTCTAGAAAATGGAACCTATATTATCTTTGTATTGTATGTATATGACATGCTTGTTGAAGGTTCTAATATGCAGGATATAAATGTGCTCAATAAGACATTTTATAATTCATTTGTGATGAAGGATTTGGGTGCTGCAAAGAAAATCCTTGGTATGAGAATAACAACAGATAGGAAAAATAAAAAATTGACATTGTCTTAGGGTGAGTACATAGAGAAGGTGTTGGAGAGGTTTAGAATTTAGAATGCAAAACCAGTTAGTACACCTTTGGCCATCCATTTCAAATTAACTAAGGAAATGTGTCTCAAGAAACAGGAGTAGATAGAATACATGTCCAGGGTCCCCTATTCATCAACAATTGGTAGCTTTATGTATGTGATGGTTTGTACAAGACCATATATTGTACATGCAGTGGGAGTTATGATCAAGTATATGAAAAATATAGGTAAATAACAATGGGAGGCAGTAAAGTGGATTATCAGGCATTTTAGAGTTACTTCTACTCATGCATTATGTTTTGGAGGTTCAAACATTGTTCTATAGGGATATGTTGATTCAGATATGGCAGGTGATAAATATAGTAGGAGGAGTACCACAGGGTATTTTTTTACTGTAGGTGGAACAATAGTAAGTTGGATTTCAAAACTAAAAAAGGTTGTTTCAATTTCAACAACAAAAGCATGGTATGTTGTTGCTACAGAGACTAGTAAAGAAATTATTTGGTTACAGAGGTTTATCGAGGAATTGGGAAAGAAGCAGGAGAATAGAAGGTTGTACTGTGAAATTGAGAGTTCCATTCATCTGGAATAGAACTCAACCTTCCATTCAAAGACAAAGAATATACAACTCATGTACCATTTCATATGATCTGTCTTGGAAGATGGACATTTGAAGTTGGAAAATATACATACTAGCCAGAATCCCATAGACATGTTAACAAAGGGAGTAACCGAGGAGAAACTAAGTTCTTAATCAGTTTTAGTTGGCCTTCAAGCATGAAGGTGAAGATGAGAAATTTTCTAGGTCCAAGGTGGATTATAGTCTAGTAGGTACAACAGTAGTGGATTTGTTGTGATCAGTTTCCAAGTGGGAGATTTTTGGTTTTGGAGAATGATTGTCTTCATGATTTAGAGGTTTGTTTCAACTGTGCTTGGAACCCATTCCCTAACGAGGGGTGTGAGGGGGATTTCCTCTCCAAAATTTGTTGATACTGACAAGGGGGTGAATCAGTATCAAGTACAATTTAAAAAAAAAATCAACTTATACTTCAACCAAATTATATATTCAATTATATCCAATGAGAAATGAACAATAGTAGAAGAGTTACACCAATACACCACAATACACCATGCAAAATATATGAGAAATAATCAATAGTTATCGTTCAAGGGAATTAATGACTTCCAAAGGTAGCTACAACTTCCAAATATAAAGGGAGGGATAAACCTCCAAAATGAAGATACAATCCTCTAATATCAAGAGAGGGTTGACATATCCATCCTTTCCCCTTACTTCCACCCAACAATATATGAGAGATAATAAAACTTTACATTAAAATATCACCATCAACCAACCATCACATAGAACTTGATAATCCTTCCTGAAACTTCTTCAACTTCTTTAATTCTTCACTTCATAGAATAATCTGATCCTGTAGATAATATAACACAATGTATTCTCGAAAAATCCTCCAAGTTTCACTCCTTGAATCCTCCCAAAAAAGGATTTATAGAGAAAATGGTAGACCTTATTCAATTTTGGCTTATTCAGGAGAGAAAACTTGTACAACATGCCCCACGCTCAATATTTAACATAAGATTCTGAAATTTGTACACAAGAAACTACAACTCGTACTCTTTTCAATGCAATTGGTCTCACTTCATTTGGATTATCTATGAAGATGTTATCATTGTTTTACCCATAACACATGTTTATGTCTAGCTTCAGGACTAGTCAAAAACTCTATCTTCCACAGAGTGTATCTCCAAAATTTTAGTAAATAAAGAGCTGAAATGTTTACCATAGGTACCTATATATGTCTTCTCAATAGAATACAAATTTCACAATTTGAATCGTTCTAGAAAAAACGTTATAGCAAAAAGGGTAAGATGACCTGTAAATAACATACCTTAGAACACATCACCAAAACATTGCATCCTCCCTTGAAATTCGGCCTTCTTTACTTCAGATTTACTCTGAAATTCGACTTATATCTCCTTGTTCATTAACAAACTTGTGTGTGTTGAAAAATGAATGTATAATGAGCTGTATTTATACACTTTATGCCACTTCCTTTTAACATTAGGGTCGACCTGACACTTTCTTATTTTGTAATTCTTTTCTTTAATTATCTTCAGAGCCGACCTGTACTTCCTTATTCAATTCACTTTGTCATCTTCAAAAAATCATTTCTCATCAACCATGAGGATCCACGTGGCGTGCAACCTACCACAGGAAACAACATGATGTATATTATCCATCCATGGGTGTTGTATCTACATGTGCAATGTCCTTCATGTCCAAATATCTTCATCAATATTGGGGTCCAAAACCAATGACTAGGGTTGACATCAATGACAACAACCAATCTTCCAACAATCTCCCCCTTTGTCATTGATGAAAACATTCATGCATCATGATCCCAATTTCTCTCCCCCTTTGACATCAATGGAAAAGGATGGGGTTTCTCCCCTTGACTTCAATGGTATAAGGTGACCTTCTTCTTTGGGCCTACTCCCCCTGAACATGTGGCACTCAATAATACTTCATACTTTCTTTTGGTATTTGGGACTTTTTCTTCCTTGGAATCCTTTTGTGTGGCTTATGTATTCTCTCTCTTCTTCATGTCTAGGATGTATATGTTGTTCAGTATTCTTGTTGTAGTTTCAACCAATCTTCCTTAGTTATTTTATATGATTTTACATTTTCGGGAGTCAAACATAAGAGTGTATCCTTGATCACATATTTTGTTGGCACTGAGGGGATTATGCTTCAGATCATCAACCAATAAGAATTTTCCTTCTTTCACATTTTCACTTCCAAGCTTTATAGTTCCTTTTCCAAGTATTTTGGTAGATGAGTCATCTCCAAATGAAACATTTCCACCCTTTTTCTTCAAGCTGACAAATTTGGTTTGATCTCTGGTCATATGATATGAGCACCCATTGTCTATGAACCATTCATATTCTTCTTTGCATTGTTCAGTGACCAATTCTATTTGGCGGTTTTCGTTGTGTGGAATTTCTTTCCTTTTCCATGTTGTAGTTGGTATAGGGACATTTGGCATAGGATTATCTTCCTTCATCTCTCTGCAATCTCGTGTGTTGTGACCAATATTATTGCACTTGTATCATACAATATTTTGATCCATTAATGGGTCAAATGGATTATAATTTTTGTTGAAAGGTCTACGAACATTTCCATATCTACTATTTTCACCATTCATGTAGCTTGCGTAGTTATTCCTTTCATTTATTATACAATAGATTTCCTTGTGTCCAAAATTTCCACAAGTATAACAATGTCCAAGAAACAATTTTGATACTTGGGAGTAAGTGATCTTCTTTGTGGTGTGGTCCATCTGGGTTCACAATCTATTCTTATGTAGTTTCCTTCATAGTGATTGTTTTCATACCTTATGGGAGAGTATCTTCTTCATGTCTCATTCCTTTTGAATTCTAGTCTTTTATCTTGTTGTTCAACTTGTTCTGGAGTGTTGGTTTCATCATTTTTATCTTCCTTCTCTTCTTTTGTTATCTTAAAACTGTCATTGTATCCTAGTCTTGTCTTGTCGTTTGGTGATCTTTGAATGCTAAGGATCTCATCTAATTTTTCATTGTTTTTTTTGAACTTATTCAACTTTTCTATTGTCAATAGTAGCTCCCTTTTTGTGTGATCCAATTTTTCTTTCAATTTCTCATAATCTTATAATTGTTCCTTCAAGCTATCAATGGTCTTTTCAATATTGTAATTCTCTTTTTCACAACTACTCAATTCATATTTTAGCATTATGTTTTTGTTTCTAAGCTTGCTATTTTCAGTTTCAACATCCTTCAAATTTTCAATCTTCTTGTTCACTCTCTGGATTGTATTTGTATCCCCAAAAAGAATCAAGGTTGGTTTCTTCATCTGAATATTCTTCAGAAATGATTTCTTCTTTATAACTCTTGTGATCGTCATCCTGGGTTTCTTGGGTTATGAAGAGGACTTGTTGAGCACTCAACACATCCTAAAAATCCTATGTCAATTTTTTCACTTTTTGGGTACCACTTGATCTTTGCACTGTTTGAATTCGATTTTCCTTTAGAGAAATGTTTTGTCTTTTCTTTTTCTCTTGACTCTCATCAGCTATTTAGGTTTGTGTAACTCTATAAAACCCCATGAATTAAAAGGTATTAACACTTAAATAAAGAATCAATAGCCAAAACACTTCACCCGACGTGCTCAGATGTTCAACATCGAAAGAAATTAGAAGGTGAAAATGAATCACTCTAAAAGCCTCGATCGTCAAGTGCCAATCTTCATTAGTATCGGAGAAAGGGAAGTTTGTTTCATGAAAAGAATCACACATGGACCTCATCGATATCCCATCCCCTTTAGCATCGATAAAAGGCAAAGGGAGTGAACGTTAAGAAAAAAGGAAATGATATAGTGGATAGCCGATACCCGATGCGCTTGTCGAAACTAGAGAAAATTGAATCACGACGAACATTGTGACTACACTAAGGAGTTTTCCTCAATCATCGATTCTCAAAGCATTTCAGCGTCGACAATTTTTCGAAGACGCTAACAAAAAGTAAAATACACGATAGTTTTTACCCTGATCATCGATCCCCGATACCTTTTCGGCATCGATGATCCCAGGTTTAGCTTAAGAACGCACAACTTGAAGACAACACCAGCTCCGAATAATATGCATGTTTTAAGTCACTACGCTTTAACGCCACGTTTATTTTCTGAACTAGAGAAACCGTATGGCCTAGATCAACCCTGAGTCACTTTGGTTCCTCAGGTCCAAGTCACACCTCTGAGTCAGTTTTCCATGTCATCACCGTACAATGAAGTTGATCAGCGTCAGAGGTTTTCGGTGAAAGTATATCAACGCTAACATCCATAGCACATTGTCTATCCCTGTTTTACCCACTATGAAAGTGACATGATGGGACTTTTTAGAGCTAGTTACAATTATATTATGAGATTTTAAGTTGTTAATTAATACCAAATCTCACATTGGTTACGATTTTGTGTGCGAATCAAAACAGTAGTTTGAAATTACTGATTCAACAGACCACCCTCCGTGCCTCCTCCATCAAACCCATGATGAAATTAAGTTGCAGAGATTCGATGGAAAATTTGTTTGGACTCCACTCATCACCCAAATTAATTGGTTGATACAATGCGATAAGTTCTTTCCCTATTTAAATTCTCTTGGGCCATTGTAAAGGAAACCATTATGCATGCAAAGGATTTTTGGAGCATCCAGAGAAGCGATCAATAAATTCAAAATCTTTCGAGACCCCTTGAGTATCAAAACATCCAGGTTTAGCAAGAGTTACAGGTATGTACCAGTCTGAATTTTCATGTTTTCACTTCATATATATGTTTGTGTCCAGTATTGTTCTGTATGCATGCTCTGAATGATTTGTTCGATTACAGGTAAAATTCCTCCATGAAAACCAACCACCAAGGGATCTCCGAGAGAGTCGAAGCTAAAGGAACTAGATGTCGGAGAAAGCTTATCTCCAAGGGTGGTAAAACAACAAGAATTCACTCCAAGACCAGAAATGGTTATAAAAACCACCAAGAAGGATTTCATTCAACCTTTTCCCTTCAGATACACAGAGGCTATCATAGGGACCAATAAGACACTCCCACATTGGGGAGAACTCTTCAAGAATATCAGTTAGGAGGAATTCCCTGAATACACCCCACACAATGACCCATATGTGAGAGCGCTTGACGACTAGGTATTCCTGAATATCTGAGGGCAATACCTGCACATGGTAGCAAGAAGAATCCCAGTGTTTCCCTACATAGAGTTGTTGCAATGGCTCATCGACCACATGGACATGCAGAAGTGCCTAATTAATGATGACGATGGTGGATGTGTCATATTTTTCCTTCCTATGGACATGCATAAGTACTACAAGCTTAGAGACCTGGAGGAGTGACTGAATACTAATTTCATTGTAAACTTTTATGAGCACCACAAAACCAGTCGGGTGATGGCCTCATGGTGGTGAGAACATAATAAATTCACCAAATGGACCTCTAATTGGTACCAAACAACCAACCTAAGAGAACCATACATCTTCTTAATGGCACTCATTTGTCAGTTGTATGGTGAGAAAGACTGCTCCAGGTTTTCATAGGTGTGGATGCCTCTAGCGTACAAAGTAGCTATCTCTGGGAGCGGCTTCAATTGGGGAGCCATCATTTCAAAGCAGTTGAGCATATGCATACAACAGGATTGGACACCAAAAGAAGGGGAGACTCCAGTCTTATATATGGCATCATACTTGTTGGACGTCATGTGCGCCAAAAACATCTTCGCAGACATGAACTTAAGCTGGCACAATATGGAGCTCTCGGTCCATGTGTATTTCAACATCATGTGAGAGAATAGGTATAAAAAATACTAATCCCTCATTTTCAATGAATTAATCGCACACATTCATTTGATTCTTTTCAAGAAAGAGTGTCTGAGACTATCAACTACGGCCAAAAAGGTTATATCCAAGGTCGGTCACTGGTATCTAGATGAATGCGATACCTACATTAAGGTATTCAAGGCCACCAAAGCACCTCATCTCCTACCAGCACATGTCCCTGACTAGCTTGTGGTGGGAGAGATTTTCTACCAAACCATCCTACAAGGTTACAACGCTACCCTAGTCAAAAATAAGAACTGAGTATTTATACCATATGGATTCCATTTCGGCTTCTACCTAGTGAAAGACACTGCCCAAGCCAAGCAGGAAGGGTTGAGCCAATTAGAGTTTTGATTCCAGACTGATAGGTTATGAAAGGATGACCCAAAGGATCTAGTACTAAAACATGCCTCTCAAGTGTCATCCTCCTGACCATATGGCCACGACAATTTCGAAGATGAGATCTTCACAGAAAATGCCCAAGACTGGGACGAGGTGGTGGCACGAATGGTCGATCCCAATATGACCAAGTTCATATCCATGAGTTTGGATGAACAAGAAATGACCATAGAACATTCAAGTCAAGAGGCCCTCAGATCTAGAGAAGAAATGTTATCGGCTGAAGTAGCAGTTCCCCAGGTTGCGACCGAAGAAGCAGGAATTCCCCAGGTAGCCCCAGTACAAAGTAGAGGTACCCCCATGGCTCAAGATGCATGGGAGAGGGGGTTACTCATGTTAGAGCATGCACAACATTTAATTGATTAGATGCAAGATGACTTGGACCTCATAAACATGACAGGGCTCCCTGCAGACAATCCAGATAGAAGTCAAATGGGCCTAAGCGGTCCTGAATTCATAGACCTTGATGAAATTACTAGGTTAGACAACCCTAATTTTGCAATGCCACCGACTGGATCACCGACAGGTGTTTCGGTTCAACTAGAGGTAGTCATAAAATTAGGGAGGACAAGTCCATCAAACCCCTTAAGAGATCTAATAAAAATATATGATGATTATGAGAGCCCAGAGTTGTCCCTTGTGACCCCTGTGCTCATTAAGGAGGATAAAGATCCAGAGAATACATCTTCCTTGGTTCCCGATTCTTAGATTCAAGGGCTCCCATAGACCAAGAAAGAATTCGAGAGTGTCTTGGACACTGAGCTGCCCAATGAACCACAAACTCAAGTGAACAATATGAAAGACGGGCCTAGGTCGGGTGAACAAAATGAGGAAGTTCTGCAGTAGGAAAACAACGTTTCAATGACCAATGATCAAGTAAGTACCAAGAATACCCCTGATGCCTCAGTTTCAATTGATAATAAAATCCTTGATGAGCGACAGACAGAAGCTGGGCCTTCATAACATAGAGAGGAAGTTTGAGAACCCATCCCTGAACAAGTATACACCATCGGGAGTCTAGGAAATACACTCACAAGGGGGGATCAACATATTCCCAAACCCATGGATGAAGTAGCTGACATACATGCCATCGATTATGATCAGAAAAGGAAGGCTATCTTCCATGGAACCACCAAGAAGAGGATGATCACTCTGGATCGCTCCATCCTCATCACCACGAAGGAAAAATTGATCAACATCGAGCATGCTAAGACCTATAAATTCATCGTTGTAGATATGGTGATCATAGATGCCACCCTAGACATAGATAAAAGAGATGAAGAAGAGATGGTTGTTTCTCTAAAGGAATTGGAACTTTTCTGCCAATTGGAGAAATACTACCAGGACACTACATAGTCCGCAGTGTATCTAAGAAGCAAAGTAAAGGAAACCAGTATGCATGCAAAGGAGTTTCAAAGCATCCAGAAAAGACATCAAGCAATTCAAAATCTTCCGAGACCCCATGAGTGTCAGAACAACCAGGTTTAGCAAGCGTTACAGGTATGTACCAGTCTGAATTTTTATGTTTTCACTTCATATATATGGTTGTGTCAAGTATTGTTCTATATGTAGGCTCTCAACAATTTGTTTGATTGCAAGAAAATTTCCTCTACGAAAACCAACCACCAGGGGATCGCCGAGAGTGTCGAAGCTAAAGGAACCAGAGGTTAGAGAAGGCTCTTCTCTAGGGGTGGTGAAACAACTAGACTTCACTCCAAGACCATAACCGGTAATAAAAACATCCACCAAGAAGGATTTCATTCAACCTTCGGCCTTTAGAGACACAAAGCATAACATAGGGATGAAGATGACATTCCCACATTGGGGAGAAATCTTCAAGAATATCATCTAGGAGGAATTCCCTGAATACACCCCACACAACGACCCATATGTGAGAGTGCTCGAAGACCAGGTATTCCCAAATATTTGACGGTCGTACTTGCACATAGTAGCAAGAAAAACCTCGATGTTTCCCTGCATAGAGATGCTGCAATGTCTCATCAACCACATGGACATGAATAAGTGCCTAATCAATGATGACTATGGTGGATGTGTTGGATTTTTCCTTTTGGTGGAGGTCCAGAAGTACTACAAGATTAGAGACCCGGAGGAGCAACTGAATATTGATCTTTTTATAAAAATTTATGAGCACCACGACACCAGCCAGGTGAAGGCCTCGTGGTGGTGAGAAGATAAGAAATTTACCAACTAGACCTCTGTATAGTACCAAATGACCAGCCTAAGGGAACCATACATCTTCTTAATGGAACTCATCTATCAGTTGTATGGTGAGAAAGAATGTTCTGGATTTTCAGAGGCGTGGATTCCTCTAGCATACATAGTAGCTATCTTTGGAAGCGGCTTCAATTGGGGAGCCATCATTTCAAAATAGTTGAGCATATGCATACAACAGGCTCGAACAACAAAAGAAGGGGAGACTCCAGCCTTCTATATGGCGTCATACTTTTTGGATGTCATGTGCGATAGAAACATCTTCGCAGGCATGAACTTAAGATGGCCACATGTCGCGGAGCTCCTGGTCCATGTGTATTTCAACATCTTATGGGAGAATAGGTAAAAGAAATCCTACTCCCTCATATGCGATGAATTCATCGCATGCATTCATTTTATTCTTTTCAAGAAAGAGTGTCCAAGACTATCGGTTGCAGCCAAACTGTTACATCCAAGGTCGGGCACTGGTATCTAGATGAATGTGATACCTACATTAGGGTATTCGAGGCCACCAGAGCACCTCATCACCTACCATCACATGTCCCTAACTGGCTTGTGGTGGGAGAGATATGCTACCCTATTATCCTACAAGGTTACAATGCTACCCTAGTCAAATATAAAAAGTAGGCATTTATATCATATGGATTACATGTCGTTGTCTACCTAGTGAAAGACACTGCCAAAGCCAAGCAGGAAGGGATAAACCAATTAGAATTTTGATTCCATACCGACAGGTTCCGCAAGAACGAACCAAAGGTTCTAGTCCTAAAACATGCCTCTCAAGTGTCATCCTATTGGCCATATGCCCATGACAAATTCGAAGAGGAGATATTCATAGAAAATGCCCAGGACTAGGATGAGGTGGTGGCACAGATGGTCGATCCCAAGGTGACCAAGTTCAGAGCCATGAATCTGGACGAACAAGAAAAGACCATAGAAAAATTAGGTCAAGATACCCTTAGGGCCATAGAACAAATGCTAGTGGCCAAAGAAGCATTTCCCCAAGTGGCGGTCGAAGAAGAAAGAATTCCCTAGGTAGGCCTGGTGCAAAGTAGAAGTACCCCCATAGATCAGGATGTGTGGGAGAGGAGGTTACTCATGTTAGAGCATGTGAAACGGATAATTGATCAGCTGCAAGATGTCTCAAACCTCATAAACATGACAGGGATCCTTGCAGACAATCCGAATAGAAGTCAGATGGGCCCAAGCAGTCCTGAATTCATAGACCTTGATGAAATTACTAGTTTGGATGAACCTGAGTTTGCAATGCCACTAGCCGAATTGCCGAAAAGTGTTTCAATTCAACTAGAGGCAGTCAAAAGATCATGGACGACAAGTCCATCAAACCCCTTAAGCGAGGTGTTAAAAATATATGATGATGATGAGAGCCCAGAGGTATCCCTTGTGACCCCTGTGCATATTGAGGAGGAAAAAGAGACAGAGAAGACATCTTCCTCGGTTCCCGATTCTCAGATTCAAGGGCTCCCATAGAACTAACAAGAAGTAAATATTGTCTTAGACACTGAGCCACCCAATGCACAACAAACACAAGTGGATAGTTTGAAAGACGGGTTGAGATCAGGCAAACAAAATGATGAAGTTCCGTAGCAGGGATTCAACTTTTCAACGATCGATGATCAAGTAAGTACCTAGTATACCCTTGATGCCTCAGTTTCATTTGATAATAAAACCCTCGATGAGTGACAGAAAGAAGTCAGGCCTTCAAAACATAGGGAGGAAGTTCGAGAACCCAACATTGAACAAGTACATACCATCGAGAGTCTAGGAAATACACTCACATGGGGGGATCAACAGATTCCCAAACCTGTGGACAAAGTATCCAACATACATGCCATCGATTATGATAAAAAAAGGAAGGCTATCATCCAAATAACCACCAAGAAGAGGAGCATCACTCTGGATCACTCCATCTTCATCCCCACAGAGGAAAACCTGATCAACACTGAGCATGCTAAGACCTCCGAACTCATCGATGTAGGGATGGCGATCATAGATGCCACCCTAGATAGGGATAAAAGAGATTAAGAAGAGTTGGTTACTACTCTAAAGGAATTGGAACATTTGCACCACTTGGCGAAATACTACCAAGACACCACACAGGCTATAGTGTACCTAAGAAGTGAATTCAAGGAGGCCTACAACAAGTTTACAGATGAAAGACACCTATTCGCTACAAGGATAGTCGATATTCAAGATGATACCCTCATGGAACTTGCGACATGAAAAGATATGGAGAGGTGGTATGAGAAATCACAACAATCCACAGACAGAATTGAGTATATTAGCACGGTACAAAAGGGCCGAGAAGATGAAGAGCACGACATTTGGGTGATAATGGAAATCAACATTGACCACATAAGGAAATCAACTGAGTATTGGGTCAATATGTCCCGAGAACCCCATCAAGAAGTCCAAGAAAAATGGTCCAAGTATGAGAAAAACTAGATCAAAATCAATCGGGTGATGAAATACATTGGACTCCCCGAGTTTGGCATGCCCGATGACTTTGTCGACTTGTGCGACATAGTCAGATCGCACGGCGAGAAAGATTCATCATGGGCCGAAGAAATAGAAAAGGTGACAGACACGATGCTAGGTCAGGTGTGAAAGTTTATGGAACACCCAATCAAAGCTCGATCTATGCTGCAACAGTTAAGTGCGAATTTAGTCAAGTATCGAGCACATGTGGTAGAGATAAGAGAGATTCACTTGGCCCCAATGGAGCAGCGTAGATTCCAAGGATGATTTTAAGGATGTAAATTTATTTTAAAATGTAGAAACCTTGGCGAATCTTACTAATACTTCATATGTCAACTATAAATGTTTGACGATATGTTTTTAAAAATATTCAAATTTCTAGGTATTTTATATAGTTTTTATAAAATTTTGGTTATTTTTAAGGTAAAATAATTTTATCCTATAGAATTTGGGCTAATCATTTTTAAAATAGCTAATCTCATTTTTGGAAAAACCATGAAAAATTATCCCATGAGTGAAATTTGGCCCCTAAAATCATCCATGATAGATTCCCATACACCAACACTTGCGAGGGTCTGTTCATCAAGTGGTCGGAGTACGAGAAGAGTCACCCTCTTAAGTGATATCTTGAGATGAATGTTAGAAAAAATCATAGAAGTGAACACCATGTGGTGAATTTTGTTTTGCCTATCTGCACTTTAGTTGTTATTTTTAGTTAATTTTATGTTATAAATAAGAGAATCAACCGATTAGTGAGAGGTCGATGGTTGTTGCAAGAAACTCTCATTTGTTTATTTTGTTAAGAACTATTTCGGAGATGCCTTTAATTTAGTAGTCCTTTTGGACCAAAGACAAGTTTATGTTTTCATCAAATGTGTTTATGATTGGATGTGGAGAATAATTACTTCCTATTTCGTCTCATGAATGGATTCAGTAACAAGTAAGAGCTATTAAATCTAATGATAAGTTATCTAATGGAATGTTTAACAGTTATTTATTTAATGATAAAAATGTATCTTTGTGTTGTTATGTGATTGATGATTAGAGTTGAGCGAATTATTTTACTTGCCATCATTTATCACATGCATTTTTTCTTCTGATAATTTGTATCTCAGTCAGTAATTAGAATACTCACATGGTTAACATATTAGTACTAGGCCTGTGGTAGACAGTCATTGCCTGCATGCTAGAGTAAAGGGTTATCCCAAGCTCAGCCTCTTCTCCAATAGTTTATTTTGTTCCCACTTTTTCATCTAGTTGGTTTATATCAGCTTTATATTATATCAGTCCTACCTAAGAGAAAACACAAAAAGAGAACATCTGAACCGAAGGAGAATGCCTTCACAAGAAAACGTAAATCCCATCTCAAGATCTGGAGAACCATTCCACCATCAAATGCTATAGATTATAATTGGGCCTCGGTGGTGGGTTTGGTTCAACCTATTGAGTTAAATTCCATCCTGAAGCCAAACCTACCCAGGAGTTGCAGATCAAAGTATACGCTAATTCTCTCCAAACTTCTATTTCCATGTTTTTAAAGAGGGCTTCCAAACTAACCTTAGCTGAGAATTTTGAAGAAGACAAAACAATAGAGTTACAAATGAAAGGATGCAAAGAAGGCTAGGTCTCTTTAGTTAAGAAAGATGTTCAACCTCCTCCCAGGAGAGGGCTATTTCTTACTAGACCCCAGAGAACAAAACAAGATTCTGACAAGGGAAGCAGGGAAATAGAAGACCTACAATGCATGGTCAAAAAACTATCAAACAAAATCATAGACATGAAGAGAAGTGCAAGGGAGGGAAACCAAGGAAAAAGGCCCTATAAGCCTTTCTTTAAAAGGAATCCACCGTTCAAAGCAATTGAACCTCCCATAGCCAACCTAAACATTGATCTGGGAAATGTAGTGCCCAAATCTTTCTGCACTTATCACCAAGAGAACCACTCTGAAAGAAACTTCCCTCAATGGATGCATGCCATGAACTTGATGGCCAACTGGTTTCTATATGAAGTCTCCCTGATAAAAAAATCAAGTGGTTCTAGTATGAATATTGTCGATCAGGAATAAATTGCTCCACTAGAAGAAACAACCATGCTGATATGGGATCTTGACCTAGCTATGTCTTTCGATGACTAGTTTGAGGTTCAAGAATCACCTTCAGAAGTCTTGGCTATGTAAAAATGAAGTAGGGGTCAACCTATCTCAAATGACCTTACTACGACCCAAATTTCAGGAGGAAGATCAACTTTTGATCACCCTAAAACACCTTTTTCTCCCCAAAGAATCTGTATAAACATCTAAACTCAAGAATTTCCTAAGATAGATTACAACATAGTAGAAGATTTGTAGAAGATGAAGGCTAATGTATCAGTTATGGATATATGTAGGATCCCTCGACAAAAATAATTTTGGTTACAAGATTTGAAATCAGTAGAGAATCCTACAACAAGCACTCATCAAGAGGGGATTCTAACTCCCACAGACCCAAGGAATAAACTAACTGTGAATGCCTACTCTGAATATAAGAAGGGAAAACCTTTTGTCCCACCTTTCCTTTTAACATTCGAAGTCTTTAACAAAAACCTCCATAACTGTTTGGTCGATTCATGAGCATCCTCTAATGTTATTCCACTGTTTATTTTCAAAAAACTAAACGCAATCCCTCTCAAAAGTGATAAACATGTAATACAACTAGACAGAACACAGGTGAAGGTCATGGGAGAACTCAAAGATGTAATGATTAGAATAGCGACACATCCTAAGTTTTTGCAAGTGATTGACATCGTTGTAGTAGATATCCAAAAATCTTATGGGTTATTATTAAGCCGATATTGGTATGAGAAGTTAAATAGATACTTTAGTACAGAATGGGCACACCTTTGGCTATCGTTGAAGGGACACAAAAATATGATTATAATTGATAGGGAAAGGTATCTGAAACATACTGTCATTGACCTAGAAACCCTAAACGAACCCTCATCGACAGATTTCCCGGTGCTAGGCAATTATTCTTATGATTCCTACTTCGGGAACTTCTCCCCTCTCTCATATGATGTCCCTCTTACTCAGAACTCCAAAATAATTTTTTGAGAGGAGTTGCCGACAGCGGAAGAAGAAACCCTCCTCTGCCAAGAACCTACATTAGAAATCACGAAACTGAAAAGAGGAAAAGAGGAAAGTAATGTGAAAGAGGAAATTGATACATTTCGCCCACAAGTTTGGAGCTTATATTTTTATGGATCTAAATTGCAAGAAGGTTTAGGAGTAGGGTGTATCCTTATTTATCTGAAGGTAAAATGACATTTCCTGTCATGTATACTAGAATTCAAATGCACAAATAACACTGTTGAATATGAAGATCTGGTACAAGGGTTAAAGAAAGCCATAGACCTGAACGCCCAAGAATTGAAGTTTTTAGGAGACTCTGGAATCATTGTCACACAGATAAGAAATACTATACATTGCAATTCTCCACACCTGATGAATTACCAATAGGAAGTGCACAGGATAATAGAACATTTTAGAGCTTTCAACATCACTACAATCCACAAAGTGAAGAACATTCATGTTGATTCTCTGGCCACCGCCGCCTCAAGGCTATCACCTCTAGAGGATTATGACACTTCTTGGTTCATTGTAGAGTTGCTATATAAACCCTCAGTTCCCAACAATATTTCCAATTGGAAGGTTTTAGAAGGAGATGAACAAATTATAAAATTTTTGACCAATAAAGACAATTTTAAAGACTTGGACATTGACGATGAAGTATTCCAGGAACAATCAATGAAAACTGACCCACATACTGATCCGGATTATTTTCGGCACGAAATGAGAGCGGAGATATAATAAAGAAATGCACAGAGATATCGCGTATATCCTGTAATATAACAGAAATATATCAGAGATGCAACCATAAACACAGAGATATAGTAATACACGATTTCTATTAATGAAAGAAATGTACAGAGACTGTAAAAATACAGAGTGAAAGACT
>JZKD02S0878861.1:256544-271343 GCA_000966675.3 Picea glauca
CCTCAAAATGGCCCCAGAAGTTAAAACCTGCTAAAAATAGTAAATTGCCAAAATGGCCAGAAAACTGTTTTGAGCCATTTGGAAAAGATGGGTGGCCCCCGATATCCACCTGGATTACATACAAATTAGTTTATTGACAAATAAAAGTCTCAGATGATACCAAAGGGAGTGGATAATTTAGAAAACCTTTTTGACTTAAAATAATGATTTAAGGGGTCAAAAAACGTGAAGATCAATAGTTCTTGTCCCATGCATGAAACTATAAATCTTGGAACCCCGAACAACACAAAAAAATGTAAACCTTGGAAAGGAAATATCTAAAGAGGAAAATAATTCCTACCTCAAACATTTTAGACAATACCAAGATGTCTTTGCATGGTGCTACCGAGATCTGAAAACTTACGATACCCGTATCATTCAACACACTATCTTGTTAAAAAATGAGTGAAACCTTTCCAAAGAAGCTCCAGAAGTATCACCCTTCCCTGGAACCTCTCATGTATCAAGAGTTAAAGAAAATATTAGATGCCAAGATTATCTTCTAGGTTAGACACTCTGCATGTGTAACTAATTTAGTTCATGTAAGGAAACATTCTGGGGAGATTCGCCTATGCATAGATTTTAGAAATCTCAACAGAGATTCAAAAAATGAAAACTATTGAGTCCCACCAATGGAGAAACTCCTATAGACCATGTCTGGCTCTGAAATTTTCTCCTTACTAGACGGTTTCTCAGGGTACAACCAAGTTCTAGTTTCAGAAGAAGACCACTTGAAAACTACCTTCTAGACCAAGTGGGGAACCTTTTCTTATAAACGCATGCCTTTTGGGTTAATCAATGAAGGAGAAACCTTTCAGAGGGCCATGGATGTAGAATTTTAGGGACCAATAAAAATGTGTGTAGTAGTCTACTTAGATGACATGACTGTGTACTCAAAGAATTCAGAAGATCAAATCCAACACTTAACCCAGTTTTTCAAAAGGTGTAGGAAATACGACATATTCTTAAACCCTAAGAAAACTATTTTTGGTGTTGAGGAAGGTAATTTGTTAGGCCACATTATATCTCAATAACGCATCCACATAGACCCGGAAATAATTAAGTCTATATCTCATCTTCCATTACCTCACAACAAAAAGGCAATGCGGTTGTTCTTCGGGAAAATCAATTTTGTGAGCAAATTTACCCCTGATTTTGCGAAAACTATCAAACCCTTACAAAAAATGATTCATAAGGATGTTGAGTTAAAGTGGGATGATGAACAAAATAAGGCTTTCAACAAGATCAAAATTGCGATTTCTCAAGCCCCAGTACTGCAAAGCCCCAATTTCAAAAAAGATTTCTTCCTCTATACTTTCGCCTCCAACCAATCATTAGTTGCAGTATTAACTCAGGTTGATGAGGATAAAAATGAAGCCCCAGTATCATTCATGAGCACTAAACTCCAAGGTGTCTAACTAAATTACCATGCTATAGATAAACAAGCCTATGCAGTATATAAGGCAGTCAAACACTTCGAATCTTACATCCTCAAGAACCACACCAGAGTGATCATGCCTCATCTTGCAGTCTGATCCATATTTACTCAATAGGAGATGGGGGAAAGAAGAGGAAACTAGATGGTAGTGGTTCAATAATTTTATCTAGATTTAAAACCAGCTAAACTTGTTAAAGGACAAGGGTTATGCAAACTGGTAGTAGAAGCTCAGGACCAAGTAAATGAAGACCCTGAATGGGAGAATGAAATGGAATTATGGTGCAACAAAGCTTCATACATCTCCCCAGGGAAATATTATTGGTATGAGAAATTGACCTATCTCCTGCAACATGGGACTTTCCCAGAAAACCTAAACCCTAGGGAAAGGATAGATCTCAAGCTAAAATATGCACAATATTGCCTCATAAATTCAGTCCTCTTATGGGTTAACTACAATGGGGTACTTTTAAGATGCCCCGAACATGAAGATGCAGACAAAGTTCTGAAGGAGCTCCATGATGGCCCTACATGTGGACATTTTGCAGGAAACACCACCGCTCATAAGATATTGAGAGCTGGTTATTATTGGCCCACCTTGTTCAAAGACACTCACACATATGCTTGAAACTGTAAAACTTTTCAAATAAGCACTGGGAGGGAGAAGAGAGCAGTTGTCCCACTCCAACCCGTGGTCGTTTCTAGGCCTTTTGAGCAATGGGGGTTAGATATCATAGGAGAGATTACACCAATCTCTGCAAAACAACACAAGTACATACTTACTTCCACTGATTATTTCACTAAATGAGCAGAGGCCATCCCTCTGACTCATGTAAATGAGAAGGTAGTAATCCAATTCATAGAACAACAACTAATCACGAGGTTTGGTGTCCCTTTTGTTCTTGTTTTTGAAAATGTAGCTTATTTTTCTTCCACCTTATTAACAGAGTTTTCCCTGGACAAAGGAATCATAATTATATACTCCAAAAATTATTATTCATAAGGAAATGGAGTGGTAGAATCAAATAATAAGAACTTAGTGAGAATATTCAAGAAAATGGTTGCAGAGAACCAGAGGAATTGGCATAATCTACTCCATAACGCTCTATGGATAGATAGAGTGACACCTGAGGAAGATATAGGAAATTCCCCATAATTTCTAGTGTACAGACAAGAAGCCATTCTCCCGAACGAGGTATACCTCCCATCTCTTCAACTTGCTTAGGAGTCCAGAGGGTAGCCCTCATCAATCTTACAACAAAGAATTGACACCCTGCTCATGTTAGAAGAAGAAAGGAAGGAATCTAAGTCAAAATTCATAGCCCACCAACAGATAGGTAAAAGGTGGTTTGATAAGCATAAGGCTAAAGAGAATAATTTTGAAGTGGGAGACTTAGTCCTGAAGTGGGACAGAGTAAATGAGCCTAAAGACAAACATTCTAAATTTCAGAATCTATGGCTCAGACCGTTCCAGGTAGCCAAGAATATTGGATTAGGCACATATGGACTACACAATTTGAGGGGGAAACCTGACGCTCTCATAGTGAATGGCCAATCCCTAAAACAATATTTTCATTAAAAAAAACTAATTTTTTTTATCTTCTGTGTCTATTCTAGATGCATCGATTTTTCTTTCTACATTTATACTTTTGTTTTATCTTTTTGATCGTGCCTATGAGCTTTGAAAAATTGTGTTTAGCAAGACAATGGTTGACGTCAAATCATGTGGAATAGAAAACTCTCTTCCTAAATTGACACTCACATATAAACACGAGGAACGTTGAAGGACTTGCGGTTGTTTCAAGGGATTCTCTATCTAACCTGTGTATATGAACAACCTTGGAGAAATGTGGAGGTGTGTGCTTAGTGGTTTGGTAATACCTTAAGGTAAAAAAGGAAAGATGGAAAGGACTACATGTACCTCAGAGACAGATCTAGTGATTTTCACCTTAACCACGTCATATTTTTTTCAAATAACAGACATCCTCCTCTCCCGCTCACTCAAGGCATTCTATCGAAATAAAATTCAACTATATCAAATGAGCACACAGTAGGAGAGGGTATGCATATATCTCTACCAAGACTATGGACACTCGTGGGTAGAGGAGCAAGGTCTGTGATGTTGGGGTGACTCCGTCAGGGCTATGGACGCTCGTTGGCAGTGGAGCAACACCGTAGAAGATGAATGAGGGAAACTAAAAGGCCAAGTTCTAGTGAAATATTTACTGGAATATTTTCAAAACAAGGCATGAGTCAAGGTTACAAGAAAATAAGGTGGAATAAATATTAAAAAAACCCCACGGGCAGGCCCAGATGCATCAACTGGGGAAATTCCAAATGCAAAGGTAAAAGAAGATCCGATGAAAACCAGTTAAGTTCCTAATCATCCTTTGCATCAGTCGATCCTGAGGAAGGAACAAAGTTTCGTCTTTCACCCAATAAGTCACCATTTTTTGAGCACTCAACACACCCTAAAAATCCTATGTCAATTTTTTCACTTTTTGGGTACCACTTGATCTTTGCACTGTATGAATTCAATTTTCCTTTTGAGAAATGTTTTGTCTTTGCTTTCTCTCTTTACTCTCATCAACTATTCAGCTTTGTGTAACTCTATAAAAACAAATGAATTAAAATGGATTGACACTTAAATAAGGAATCAACAACCAAAACACTTCACCCAACGCGCTCACAGATTTGGCATCGAAAGAAATTAGAAGGTGAAAAGGAATCACTTTGAAATCCTTGATCGTTCAGCACCAATATTCATCGGTATCGACGAAATGGAAGTTTGTTTCATGAAAAGAATCACACATGGACATTTCCAATAGCCCATCCCCTTCGGCATCGGTAAAAGGAAAAGGGAGTGAACGTTAAGAAAAAAGGAAACGATATCGCCGATAGATGATACTCGACGTGCTTGTCGTAATCAAAGAAAACGGAATCACGACGAACATTGTGACTATGCTAAGGCATTTTACCCGATCATCGATTCTTGAAGTGTTTCAGTGTCAACAGTTTTTCGAAGACGCTAACCCAAAGGAAAATACGTGATAGGTTTATCCCCAATCCCCGATCCCCGATACCTTTTCGGCATCGACGATCCCAAGTTTAGTTTAAGAACACACAATTTGAAGACATCACCAACTCCGTATAATATGTGCATTTTAAGTTACTAGTCTTTAACGCCACGTGTCTTTGCCTGACTAGAGAAATTGTACGGCCTAGATCAACCCCGAGTCACTTTGGTTCCTCAGGTCCAAGTCATACCTCTAAGTCAGTTTTCCACGTCAGCACCATACGATGAAGTTGATCGATGTCGAAGGTTTTCAGAGAAAGGATATCAATGATAAAATCCATAGCACATCATCGATCCCTAATTCACCCATTGAAAAAGAGACACGATGGGACATTTTATAGCTATATACAATTAGATTCTGAGATTTTAAGTTGTTAATTAATACCAAATCTCGCATTAGTTGTGATTTTGTGCGTGAATCAAAACAACCATTTGAAATTACTGATTCAATGCACCACCCTCTGTGCCTTCGCCATCAACCCATGATGAATTTATGTTGCAAATATTAAACAAAAGTTTTGTTTGGGGTCCACTCATCACCCGAATTAATTGGTTTATATGACGCGGTAAGTTCATTCCCTGTTTAAATTCTCTTGGGCCATTGTAAAGAAAACCATTATGTGTGCAAAGTATATTCATAGCATCCAGGGAATCCATCAAGAAATTCAAAAGCTTCTGAGACCCCGTGAGAATCAAAACAACTAGGTTTAGCAAGCATTATAGGTATGTACCAGTTTGAATTTTCATGTTTTCACTTCATATATACACTTGTGTCCAATATTGTTCTGTACGTAGGCTCTAAATGATTTTCTCGATTGCAGAAAAAATGCCTCCATGAAAACCAACCACTAGGCGATCTCTGAAGATAAATAACCAGAGGTTGGAGAAGGCTCTTCTTTAGGGGTGGAGAAACATCTATAATTCACTCCAAGACCAGAATTGGTTATAAAAACAACCACCAATAAGGCTTTCATTCAACCTCTAGCCTTAAAAGACATAGAGGCTAGCATAAGGACCAAGACGACACTCCCGGAATGGGGAGAAATCTTCAATAAGATCAACCGAGAGGAATTACATGAATACACCCCACAGAGTGATTCATATGTGAGAGTGCTCGACGACCAGGTATTCCTGAATATCTGACTATTGTACCTTCACATCGTAGCAAGCATAACCTCGGTGTTTCCCTGCATAGATTTGTTGCAATGGCTCATTGACCACACGGACATGCATAACTGTCTAATCAATGATGACGATGGTGGATGTGTCAAATTTTTCCTTCTAGTGTAGGTCAAAAAGTACTACAACCTTAGAGACCCATAGGAGCGACTAAATATTGATTTCGTTGTAAAATTTTATGAGCACCATGACATGAGCCAGGTGATGGCCTCATGGTGGTGAGAAGATAAGAAATTCACCAACTAAACCTATGGATGGTACCAAACAACGAGACTAAGAGAACCATACATATTCTTAATGGCATTCATCTATCAGTTGTATGGTGAGAAATACTGCTCCAGGTTTTCAAAGGCATGGATGCTTCTAGCGTACACAGTAGTTATCTCCGGGAGCGGCTTCAATTGGGGAGCCATCATTTCAAAGAAGTTGAGCATATTCATACAACAGACTCAGACACTAAAATAAGGGGAGACTCTAGCCTTCTATATGGTGTCATACTTGTTGGACATCATCTACGCCAAAAATGTCTTCACAGTCATGAACTTAAGCTAGAACGTCGCGGAGCTGCCGGTCCATGTGTATTTCAACATACTGTGGGAGAACAGGTACAAAAAATACTACTCCCTCATCTGTGATGAGTTCATCGCACACATTCATTTCATTATTTTCAAGAAAGAGTGTCCAAGACTATCGAATGTGGCCAAAAAGGTTATATCCAAGGTCGGGCACTGGTATTTGGACGAACGTGATACCTACATTAGCGTATTCGGGGCCACTAGAGCACCTCATCTCTTACCAGCACATGTCCCTGACCGTCTTGTGGTGAGAGAGATCTGCTACTAGACCATCCTGCAAGGTTACAACGCTACCCTAGTCAAAGATAAGAAGTGAGTGGTTATACTGTATTGATTCCATGACGGCTTCTACCTAGTGAAAGACACTACCTAAGCCAAACAAGAAGGGTTGAACCAATTAGAGTTTCAATTCGAGACCGACAGGTTCTGCAAGCATGACCCAAAGGGTCTAGTCCTAAAACATGCCTCTCAAGTGTCTTCCTTCTGGCCATATTTGCATGACAAATTCAAAGATGCGATTTTCACATAAAATGCCCAAGATTGGGACGAGGTGGTAGCACGGATGGTTGATCCCAAGATGACCAAGTTTAGATCCATGAGTCTGGATGAACAAGAAACTACCATAGAACAATCAGGTCAAGAGGCCCTTATATCCAGAGAAGAAATTCTAGCGGCCAAAGTAGCAGTTCCTAAGGTGGCGACCGAAGAAGCAGGAATTCCCCAGGTAGCCCGGTGCAAAGTAGAGGTACCCCCATGGCTCAGGATGCACAGGAGAGGGGGTTACTGATGTTATAGCATGCGTAAAAAATTAGTGATCAACTGCAAGATGACCCAAACCTCATAAACATGATAGGGCTCCCTGTAGGCAATCTAGATAGAAGTTAGACGGGCTCAAGCGGTCCTGAATCCATAGACCTTGATGACATTACTGGGTTAGATGACCCTAATTTTACAATGCCACCGACGGGATTGTCGAAAGGTGTTTCGGTTCAACCAGAGGCAGACAGAACATCAGGGAGGAAAAGTCCATCAAACCCCTTAAGTGAGCTGATAAAAATATATGATGATGATGAGAGCCCGGAGGTGTCCCTTGTGACCCCTGTGGGTATTGAGGAGGAAAAAGAGCTAGAGAAGACATATTCCCCAGTTCCTGATTCTCAGATTCAAGGGCTCCCACAAACCGAAAATGAAATCAAGAGTGTCTTAGACACTGAGCCACCCAATGCACCACAAACACAAGCGGATAGTTTAAAAGACAGACCGAGGTCAAGCAAACAAAATAAGGAAGTTCCATAGTAGGAAATCGACGTTTCAATGACCGATGATCAAGTAAGTACCAAGCATACCCCTGATGCCTCATATTCAATTGATAATCAAACCCCCAATGAGCGACAGATAGAAGCCGAGCCTTCAGAACACAGGGAGGAAGTTCACTAACCTAGCCTTGAACAAGTATATACCATAGAGAGTCTAGGAAATACACTCACATGGGGGGATCAACAGATTCTCAAACTCGTGGAAGAAGTAGCCGACATACATGCCATCACTTATGATCAAAAAAGAAAGGCTATCATCCAAAGAACCACCAAGAAGAGGAGGATCACTCTAGATCGCTCCATCCTCATCACCATGGAGGAAAACCTGATCAACACCGAGAATTCTAAGACCTCTAAACTCATCGACATAGGGATGGAAATAAAAAATTCCACCCTAGACATGAATAAAAGAGATGAAGAAGATATTACTGTTGCTCTAAAGGAATTGGAACATTTGTGCCATTTGGAGAAATACTACCAGGGCATGAACATGTCACAATGTACCTAAGAAGTGAATTCAAGGAGGCCTACAACAAGTTTACAGATGAAAGACACCTATTCACTACAAGGATAGCCGAGCTTCAGGAAGATACCCTCATGGCACTTGCGACGTGCAAAGATATGGAGAGGTGGTATGAGAAATCACAATAAGCCACAAAACGAATCGAGTATATCAACGTGGTGCAAAAGGGATGAGACGTCGAAGAGCATGACATCCGAGTGCTAATGGAAAGCATCATTGACAGCATAAGGAAATCGGTTGAGTATTGGGTCAAGATGTCCCAGGAACCCCATTGACAAGTCCAAGAAAAATGATCCAAGTGCAAGAAAAACTGGATCAAAATCAATCAGGTGATGAAAGACATCGAACTCCTTGAGTTTGGCATGCCCAATGACTTTGTCGACTTGCGCGACATAGTCAGATCGCACACCAAGCAAGATTCATCATGGGTCGAAGAAATAGCAAAGGTGACAGACACGTCGCCGGGTGAGGTGTGACAGTTTGTGGAACACCTGATCAAAGCTCGAGCTATGCTGCAACAGTTAAGTGCCAGTTTATTCAAGTATCAAGCACATGCGATAGAGATTAGAGATATTCACTCAGCCCTGATGGAGCAACATAGATTCCCATATGCCAAAACCTTCGAGGATCTGTTCATCAAGTGGTCGGAGTACGAGAAGAGTCACCCTCTTAAATGATATCTTGAGATGAATCTTAGAAAAACTCATTAAAGAGAACGCCATGTGGCAATTTTTTTTTTCTTATCTGCACTTTAGTTGTTATTTTTAGCTATTTTTATGTTATAAATAAGAGCATCGACCGATTAGTGAGAGGTAGATGGTTGTTGCAAGAAACTCTCATTTTTTGGTTTTGTTAAGAACTATTTCGGAGCTGCCTTTAATTGAGAAGTCCTTTTGGACCAAAGAGAAGTTTATGTTTTCATCAAATGCGTGTATGATTGGATGTGGATAAGAATTATTCCTATTTCGTCTCATGAATGGATGCAGTAACAAGTAAGAGCTATTAAATCTATTGATAAGTTATCTGATGCAATTTTTTACAGTTCTTTCTTTAATGATGAAAATGAATCTGTGTTGTTATGTGATTGATGATTAGAGTTGAGTGAATTATTTTACTTTCCATTGTTTATCACATGCATGTTTTCTTCTGATAATTTGTATCTTAGTCTGTAATTGGAATAATCACACGGTTAATGTATTAGTACTAGGCCTATGGTAGACGGTCGTTGCATGCATGCTAGAGTAAAGGGTTATCCCAAGATCAGCCTCTTCTCCAATAGTTTAGTTTTTTCTGACTTTTTCACCTAGTTCATTTATATTGGCTTTATCTTATATCATTCCTACCTAAGAGAAAACACAAAAAGAGAAGGTCTGAAACGAAGGAGAAAGCCTTCACAAGAAAACATAAATCCCATCAATTATTTCGGTCAGATTGCAAGATCTGGAGAACCATTCCACCATTAAACGTTGCAGATTCTAATTGGGCCTCGGTGGCGGGTTTGGTTCCTGCAGTTGAGTTAAAGGGATTTAAGGCCCGTGAACAAGACTTCTCCTCCATCATTATATTCTTCATCATTGTCATCTCAGGAGATGTCATCATCCTTGGAGTAGAAGCTCTTTTTATTGTTGAGACTTCTCTTTTTATAGTAGCAGTTTTCAACAATATGTCCTATTCTACCACAGTTAAAGCATTTGAGAGGAGACTTACCTTTGTATCTTCCATTTCCCTTATGGAACCTTCTTACAAAATTTTCTATTTCTTCATCAAGGTTGGTATTCTTGTCTTTTGTCTTGTTTAAGGCTTTAAAGGATGCTCCATTGTTTGGTTGGTAACTTTCTGTACCTGGTCTCATTTCATATTCTATAAGAGACCCATGTAATTCATCCATTTTCATTTTTTTCAAGTCCCTACTTTCTTCAATGGCAGAGACCTTAGCATCATACTTCAAGAGAAGTGATCTCAACACTTTTTTCACAACGAAGGATTCATTGAGATCTTCACCTAATCCTCTGATAGCATTAACAACTTCATTAACTCTAAGAAAATAGGTTGCAATATCTTCATTTTCATCCATCTTCAAATTTTCAAATTCTGCTCTATGTCGTTGAAGCTTGACCTGCTTAACTTTTGGATCACCTTCATAGATACTCTTGAGTTTGTCCCATACCTCTTTAGAAGTGTTGTGGCCCATCACTTTGATAGCAACGTTTGGTGACAATTCTCCTAGAATAACATGTTTGGATTTTGAATTACAACTCATAAGATTCTTCTCATTTGGATCGGTTGGAGCATTATTTGGGATTACATAGCCATTTACGATTGAATACCAAATATATACTCACAAAGATATTAGGTAAGTTTTCACTCTATCACTCCAGTATGCATAACTTCTTCCATCAAATCTTTGAATCCAATTTGAAATGTTCTCATGGTCATCTATCTCTGCTCATGATTTTCCTTTAAGTGGTTAAATTGTTCTGAAGGCAACCTGCTCTTATACCAATTGTTGATACTGAGAGGGGGTGAATTAGTATCAAGTAAAATTTTAAAACTTTTTAAATTGTACTTCAACCAAATTATATATTCAGTTATATCCAATTAGAAATGAACAATAGTAGAAGAGTTATACCAATGCACCACAATACACCATGCACAATATATGAGAAAAAACAAATAGTTATTGTTCAAGGGAAGTAATGAATTCGAAAGGTAGCTACATCTTCCAAATATAAAGGGAGGGATAAACCTACAAAAGGAAGATACAATCCTCCAATATCAAGAGAGAGTTGACCTCTCCATCCTTTCCCCTTCCTTCCACCCAATAATATATGAGAGATAATAAAACATTACATTAAATTATCGCCATCAACCAACCATCACATAGAACCTGATAATGCTTCCTGAGACTTCTTCAATTTCTTTAATTATTCACTTCTTAGAATACTATAATCCTGTAGATAATATAACTCAATGTATTCTCTGAAAATCATCCAATTTTCACTCGAATCCTCCCAAAAAAGGAGTTATAGAGAAAATGGTAGACCTTATTCAATTCTAATTTATTCAGGAGATCAAACTTGTACAGAATTCCCCGCGCTCAATATTTAACATAAGATTCTGAAATTTGTACATAGGAAACTACAGACCATACTCTTTCCAATGCAATTGGTCCCACTTCATTTGAATTCTCTAGGAATATGTTATGATTGTCTTACCTGGAACACATGTTTATGACTAGCTTCAATACTAGACAAAAACCCTATCTTCCATAGAGTGTATCTCCAAAATTGTAGTGAATAAGGAGCTGAAAATTTTACCACAATTACCTAGATATTTATTCTCAATAGAATACAAATTAAACCATCTAAATTTTTCTATAAAATGATTTATAGAGAAAATGGTAAGATGACTTGTAAATAACATACCTTAGAACACATCACCAAAAGACTTCATCCTCCCTTGAAATTCGGCCTTCTTTACTTTAGATTTCCTCTGAAATTTGACTTATATCTCCTTGTTCATTAAAAAACATGTGTGTGTTGAAAAATGAATTTATAATGAGATGTATTTATACCCTTTATGTCACTTCCTTTTAACATTAGGGCCAACCTAACACTTTCTTGTTTTGTAATTCTTTTCTTTAATTATCTTCAGGGCTGACCTATACTTCCTTCCTCAATTCACTTTGTCATCTTCAAAAAATCATTTCTCATCAACCATGAGGATCCACGTGACATGACACCTACCAATAGAAACGAAATGATGTATACTATCCATCCATGGTTGTTGTATATTCATGTACCTCAACCATGGTTGTTGTTGAATCAACCATGCATCAACCTGTACCTCAACTTGTAATCAACTTGTACCATAAACAAGTGCATCAACCATGCACCAACCTGTACCAAACAATATGTAATCAACTTGTACCATAAACAAGTGCATCAAGCATGCACCAACCTGTACCTCAACCTGCAAACCTTCCTTAACTTTAACAACAAGAGACTAGCATTTTCATCAAACTTTACCTTAGTCTCACATGACTAGTTTTTGATTAGTCAACAACCCTAACCTGAAATAATCATAAATATGTACCTATAATGAATAAATATCTGAAAATAGTACACAATGTTATTCATTGTGTTTTGTGAAATTCCTCTGGGTGTCTCTACTTGGAACCTCTCAGCAAAGGAGTTATAGAAAAAATGGCATACCTTGTTGAATTTTGTCTTATTATAGAGAGTGAACTTGTAGAGCGTGCCCCACACATAAAATTTATTTTATGGATATGAAAATTTTACATAGAATACTAAAGACTGTAATATAACCAACACATTTGGTCTTACTGAATTTGGATATTTTATGAAAAAGTTATGACGTTTTTACCTGAAACACCTGTTTTAGATTAGTTTCAAGACTAACCACAAACCCTATTTTCCAGGGTGTGTAACTCCAAAAATAAAATGACCCACAAGATGAAATTTGTACCATGGATAATTGGATATGTTTCCTCAATGGCCTCCCAATTTCACGGTTTGAATCATTCTAGAAAAAAAATTATTGCAAAAATGGTGAGATGACCTATAAATAACATGCCTTAGAAAGCATCATCAAAAGAATTTATCCTTCCTTGAATTTTGGCCTTCTTTACTTCACCTTCCCTATGAAATTCGTCTTAGATATCCTTTGGTTACCTGAGTCACCTGTAGATATTCAATATGCTCAAGTGTGATTAAAATGAGAGAGACTTGTCTCTTATTTATAATCTTCAAGTAGCTTCCTTAGAAACATCTTCTAGGCCACTTTGTCCACATAGCCACTTTGTTCACATAGTCACCTATGTCCAACTTTGCCCAGTTTTCCACTTGTCCATGTATCCAATATCCACTTGACCACTTAACCCATTTTCCTCATTTTAGGGTTAACCTTATTATAATCACTTTCCATAATTAGAAAGCTCTCCATTTACTTTATTATTTAAATAATCCTCCTTGACTTTCTCACTTCACTTTATTATTTAAATAATCCTCTTTGATTTTGTCTCTTCACTTTATTATTTAAATAATCCTCTTTGACTTTGTCACTTCAATTAATTATTTAAATAATAATTTTTTACTTTGTCACTTCACTTTATTATTTAAATAATTTCTTCTTTGCAAACACTTTGACTTCTTTGACCTTTTGGGGATTCAAGCTAACATATGAGGGTCTTCCAAATTCGTAAGGCCATAACTCTCAAACCATGAAGAGTTATGTGATGTTCCACATACCACCAGAAATGGTATGACATGTAATATCCATATAGAATAGTCTTAAATGAAAATATATCTAAACTCATACTATTATACATCAAACAAACTTGGGTCCATTACCCAAACCTGGGTTCTCCAACTTCACATGGTCGTAACTCTCTAACCATGAGGAGTTATGTGATCTTCCACATACCACCAAAAATTTCATGGCATGTACTACCAATATATAATAATATTACCTTCAAATATATTAAAACACATACCATTATACATCAAACAAAATTGGGTCCATTACCCAAACCTTTGTGCTACCGGACTTTCTCCAAGGGTTGACATCAATTACTAAGGGTTAACATAAATCTACAATATCACTCTCCAATGGTTGACATCAATGACAACCAAAAATCCATACCAACTTCTCATCAACCTAAGCCAACATTCTGACAATGTCCCCCTTTGGCATTGATGGAAACACTTAGTCATGATAACATTCATGCTTATATTCCTCATCAATGTTTATATCTCTCCCCCTTTGACATAAGTGGCAAAGGGTATCTCCCTTTGGGGCTGCTCTCCCTAACCGAACTCTCCTTGGATGATCCCCCTGTCTACATGCATCTATGCTCTCTCTCCAAGCATTTCTATCTTGCATCTAATAAATATCTCCCTCTTTGTCATCAATGGAAAATGTATCTTTCCATCCGAGGTTGCTCCCCCTAACTGAACTTTCCTTGGGGATAATCCCCCTGACTTAACTCTTCTTGAAACTGATCTCCCAACCTGAATTGTTCTATTTATGGTGCTTCCTCATGTACATATAAGACATATAATATAAGCATTCAAAAGAATTCATTTTGGAGTATAAATTACTCATAGTCTCTGGTGAAGATGTTGGTTGTGGAGCCTGATTATCTTCCTGATTTAGAGGTCTTTTACTTTCAGCCTTGTTTATACCCCATAAAGTATTTACACCCCAGAAGTATGTACACTCTTCCACACGGGGGAGTGCAGAGGGGTGGTACCCCCTCTGCGGGGTCCGGGGGGACTATCCCCCCAGTTGGGGGGTCTGGGGGCAAGCAAGCCCCCGAAGCAAAAGGTTCCTTGTAAAAGTATATTGTAATTTCATTGTAAATTTGGACCGTTCATTATAAGTTCGTAGATCTAACGATAGAGATTATGTTAGTTTTTTTTTCCCTAGAAGGCAACCTTGTTTTATGAGGGAAATGTATTGCGGCTATGTATGTTGGTGAGTATTGTATTCTGAGAGAGGAGACTATGAGAGAAAGAAAAGGAAGTTACAACGGGTTTTGCTGTAGGTTGTATCCCTTCATTTTGCTAGATAATAATAAAGGAAGGACCTGGCAATTTCTCTGGTGGACGTAGCCCACACTGGGTGAACCACGT